>AP025046.1:21890055-21943170 GCA_036186865.1 Eustoma russellianum
AACGAATCTGAGCATGACAATTAAACTGAAACTGAAGAGGATCTAGGCACACTAGAAAAATATGACACTAAGGAATTTCTTGTTGTGCGTAGAGCATTGAATGCATATCCAAATTAGATGATCACAAGCAACATAAAGAAAACATTTTCCATAAAAAGTGAGAGTAAGAAACAAGAGAGTAAGGGAAAAAAGGTAGTACCCATAGGTGTCAATGATTCCAAAAGAAGTGTGGGTATAATGCAAAGAAAAGAGAAGTCACATGAGCGCTTTATAGTAACCAAATCGTACTCATCATCATTCCGAAAGCATGTTACCGTTCGATACATGATCTCCCACCCAACATCCCTACCTCTATTGCATCCCTTATATAGGAGTACAATATTCAATATCCAACCGAGCCACCATCCGGATTACCACCTATAAGAGGAATAGAACACAAAATCGATTTTGTCCTAGGAGCCACCTTACCCAATAGACCAGCCTATCGAGCCAACTCGGAAGAAACCAAAGAAATTCAAAGGCAAGTAGAGGAACTCCTAGCATGTGGGTAAATCCGAGAGAGCCTAAGCCCGTCAGCCGTCCTTGTCATTCTATTACCCAAAAAGGATGGAACCTGGAGAATGTGTACTGATTGCTGTGCCATAAACAAAATTACCATCAAATATAGGTATCCATAACTAGGCTTGATGATATGTTGGATATGTTGCATGGATCTAGATATTTCACCAAGATTGACCTTAAGCGAGGGTACTTTCAAGTACGGAAAGAGAAGGAGACAAATGAAAGACAACATTCAAAACCAAGTTTGGTCTCTACGAGTGCTAATATGATGCCCTTCGGGCTTACCATCGCCCGTAGAACCTATATGAGGTTAATGAATAAAGTCTTATGGGCCTTCACAGGACGATTTGTTGTGGTTTACTTGACGATATCCTAATCTATTCCCGAACCATAGAAGACCACCATGACCATATTAAGGCCGTTTTTGAGAAGCTTAAGCAAGAACGACTTTACGCAACTTGTTTAGAACGAGTATTCTTCCTAGGCTTTGTCATTACGGCTGAGGGAGTAGAGATGGATGAGGAGAAGGTTAGGTAAATTGTGGAGTGGCCTACACCTAAGACTGTAGGGGAAGTTTGTAGTTTTCCACGGACATGCAGGTTTTATAGACGATTTGTCAAGATTTTCCATCCATAGCTACACCGCTAAATGAGATTGTGAAAAACGATGTGCCTTTTTAGTGGGAGGAGCCACAAAAACAGGCATTTGATGAACTTAAAAAGACGCTAACCACTACACCCATACTTAGGTTACCAAACTTTGATGAGACTTTTGAAATTGAGTGTGATACAAGTGGAGTGGGTATTAGAGCGGTACTTACCCAAGGGAAGAAAACCCATATCCTACTTTAGAGAGAAAGTTAAAAGGTGTGGCACTAAATTACTCTACCTATGACAAGGAACTTTATGCCCTCGTGACATCCCTACAAACTTAGCAACACTACCTTCAACCTAGAGAGTTTGTGGTCCGCACTGACCATGAAAGCCTGAAGTACCTTAAAGGACAAGGAAAGTTGAACAAGAGACATGTTAAATGGGTAGATTTTATTGAGAAATTCCTTTACATGATTAAGTACAAACTAGGAAAGGACAATATAGTTGCTGATGCCCTCTCTAGGAGATACACGTTAGTGACTACTTTATCCTCTTGATTTTAGGTTTCGAATCACTTAAGGAATTATACCCCAACGACCACAATTTTGGCACCATTTTCGAGGCATGTAAAGAGGCACATTTTCAAGGAGCAAAAGTTGTGTGTTCCCCAATCCTCTTTCTGCAAAGCATTGACTAGAGAATCCCATCGAGGAGTATTAATGGGCCATTTCGGACTGTTCAAGACCCTTGAAACCCTTAAAGAACATTTCTATTGGCCACACATGCGCGTAGATGTCGAGAGGTTATGTGGTAGTTGCGTCACTTGCAAACAAGCCAAATCCAATTCCCAACCACATGGCCTTTACACACCCTTTACTCGTCCCTGATTTCCCTTGGATTGACATTTTGATGGACTTTGTGTTAGGAGTTCCTAGGGTCCCGAGGAGGGCGGTATAGCATTTATGTTGTGGTAGATAGATTTTCAAAAATGGCACACTTCGTTGCATTTAGAAAAGTAGATGATGCCACACATGTTGCTGACTTGTTTTTTAGGGAAATTATAAGATTGCATGGCATGCTACGTACCATTGTAAGCGATACGGATACAAAATTTCTAAGACACTTTTGGTGTGATTTGTGGGCTAAACTCGGTACCCATGTGTTGTTTTTCTACCACGGATCACCCACAAACTGATGGACAAACTGAAGTTGTTAACAGTACTCTATCTCAACTTTTGCGTGCCATTTTGCAAAAACACTAGGAAGATTGTTTACCATATATTCAATTTTGCATACAATAGGAGTGTTCATCACGGTACATTGCATAGTCCATTTAAAATTGTGTATGGTTTTAACCCATTGTCTCCTCTTGATTGATTCCTATTCCCGTACATGAACGCTAAAGTCTTGATGGTAAACAAAAAGCAGAAAAGATAAAGAAACTTCATGAAAACGTTAAAGCGCAACTTGAGAAAAAAAACAAAGCTTATGAAATACAAGCCAACAAACATGGAAAACAAGTTGTGTTTGGACCAGGTGATTTGGTTTGGTTACATTTACGAAAAGAAGGTTTTCCAATGAAAGAAAATCAAATTGTTGCCTAGAGGAGATGGACCATTCCAAGTCTTAAAACGCATAGGTGATAATGCCTACGTCATTGATCTTCCCGAGAGGTATTGTTCTATTTCTTCTACTTTTAATGTTGCTGACCTCACACCTTTAACTGATGACCCTTTCGATTCGAGGATGAATCCTCTTGAGGAGGGGGATTGATGAGGATCGGGGATCCCATGAAGAGGTCATGGGTCCTATGACAAGAAGGAGGGCTAGAGAACTTGGACATCAAGTTGGAACTTCTTGTACAAGCATGTTCAAGAATGAACCTAAGGCTCATTGGGTTCACCTCATTGAACCAACATTTTCAGAGTGTTCCCCTCCCCAAGCATGTGTGACTATTCTTTGTTTGAATTTTTTCTTGGTTTCTTGTGATCCTTTTTTATTTGTGTTTCTTTGTAGGTAAGCAGGTACATAACAAGTTACAAACCAAACGGAGGACCATAATGGCCTTAAAGGCGTGTGTACCCAAAAAAAAGGAGATAAAAGGAATGTTTGTATTGAGAAGAATGTTTGTCTCCACAAGGACAAAATTCAAATGTGGTCCAAGATGGATTTCCTTTTCAAAAATTAGCTCAAAAATATCTCCAACAATCAAAAAAGAGGATGTTCATATTGAAAGTCAAAGTTGGAGATCAAATTGAAGTTAGACTTGAATTCAAATTCAACCATGATTTGAATTCAAGTTGCAACCAATTTGAGACTTAAATTCAAGACACAAGAAAAAGATTTCTGCCACTTTGAATCAATTCACATGCCATCTTTGAAGAAAAGGAGGATAGATCACAACTCAAAATTGAATCCAATTTTGAATTCAAATTCAAACTCATTTGGATTCATAACTTCAACCAACTTTGCATTCAACTCCAATCACTTTCTCAACATCAATCAGGTCTTCAACACCCTCATTACTCACCAAAAACGGTTGGAAGGAGTTGAGATGACAAGCACAACCATTTCAAATTTTAGTTAGAATTTGTTTTAGTTTTGAATTTCAAACAAGTTTCAATTTTAAACACTTGTTAGGTAGTTATCTGAAATGGTTTCTACTCATCTTAAGGCCTGATAGGGACGAGTTTCAGCCTATAAATAGAGCCCTTGGGGTGCATGGAAAGGCAGAATTTTGATGAAATAAAATCTTGATATTTTCTCCTATTCTTGTGAGACTTTGTTTTCTTGGTTTTGCATTAACAACCTAGGTAATATCCTTCAAAGTTGAGCAATTTGAAGGTGTTTTCATTGCTCTAAGGTGCCGTCCAGGAGGGCCTTTGGTTTGCGTGATCAACGACCATCTTGAAATCTTGGTTCTTGCTCGTTGATCCAAATCGTTTGTTTCACTAAGGAAGCAAAGGGAAGTCTTCTTCCTTGTGCCTAAACCTAGTGAATGACATTTGGAAGGTGGAATTTGTTGGAGCCCATGTCTTGCACGCATTGAGGGAAAATGTTTTATGCAAGGTAGCAAAAGATGATCAAACTCTTATGATATCTTTGATGCAAAAGATGATATCTTTTACACCAATTGAACCTAACGGAACTTCAGAAATCCAAGAATGTTTGTTTATTCTTCTTTGATAAAAAGAAGGAATGAAGAAATCAGATTGGTGGTTGACCACAAGCATGACATAAAAACGAAATGATAAAGGATGAAGAGTGTGACATTGCTCTCATATACCAATTAATGGCAAGCACAAGTATGATCCCACTCTTTTATTCAAGCTTCACCTCCAACAATGGGTTAGGTACAAAGGGGACAAGCTCCTCCTTGCTTCCAATGTGTTAGGGTCGGCTGAATTGAGGAACCAAGCCTTGAAGAATGGTGGTGTACTAGACAAAAGATAAACACCCTCCTAGGCAGCATTCATCTTGTCTTGGCAAATCACCCTCAAGCATGCTCAAAACTTTGAATGTTTTAATACTTGATTTTTAGTGAAAAATCAATAAAACAAAGTGCATCTTTTCAATGGGAAAACAACGAAAATTTCATTTCAAAAAACAAATTGAATCCAATTTACACTATAGAACGTTTTTTTAGCACTTGAAATAGAAATAGAACCTAGCATAAGACCTATCCTAGTCAAAGACACAATGAAAACATCTATTCTAGTCTTTAGGGCCAGTTTATAATGGTTAAAACCACTTAACGATCAATCTCCAGGAGCACAACAAAGGGCTGGATTTTAGCTAAACTGGCGCTTTGGGTTGACGCGCCTTTTCCTATGAATACAAGATCGAATTTGAGGAGGGATTCCCAGTCGGATATTTTAGTTAACGTCCTGAACTTGAAGTTTGGCGTTGAATGACTCAGTTTGGATCTTGTATGGCAGAGTTCTGTGTCCACAAAATCCATGCAATTTTCAGCTCTTTTTTAGCACACTTTTTGTAGAACTCCTCCAAACTATACATGGCTTCACTACGGGTTTGGCACCTCCAAAAACCTCAAAACGACCCTACAAAGCCAACAAAGAATAACAATAATCAAGCTAAAAGTTATGAAAATCAATGAAATGCTATTAACTAAAACACACAAAATGCAATGCATGAAATGCAATCTAACTAAGACACCCTTATAATGTCTTGCACGTGTGTGTGCATCAATCCCTCCTACCTAGAAAAGATTCGTCCTTGAATCTTAGAATGTAACACTGAGGGGAAAAGAACCACAACAATGCAACAATTGTGCAGGCACACAAACAATTTAGACACAACATTCATGGAAATTTTATCCTAATATATTTTGGGTTGATATATAACTCAAGAAATGAAGCCTGCATCCAACAACACATATGAGAACATCTTAACAAGAATGGTTAACAACCAGCACCTTTCCTAATGTGTTTTGATGCATAAACAAGGACTAACTCAAATTCCTCATTCGTATAGCTAGGACCATCATAAGCATGCAATGTACTTATGCAACGACTTGGACCATGGTTTTTATGCATGGGCAGCATACTTTCAACATAAAATGTATTAGTTACCGAGTTAAAGTATGTAAAACATTTAGAACAAACTCACATTCATTGGGTTGTACTGAAATTTAAAGCATTCCCAGTTCAGATTCCTCACCATTGGTTTTCAAGCTCACTATCATTGGGGTTTGAGTTGAAATTGCATCATTGTTTGTCATCATGTTTAGGCATCTTAAGCTCAATAATCTTTTGGGTAATATCGTTGTCTGTTAATGAAGGAACAAAAGGATTATCAAACACAACTTTATTTGAATGCCAGCTAGAACCTTGAAGTAATTTTATCACCATTTTCATGCATTTCAAACAAAGGATTGCTATAATCTTTCCATTCATGTTCCCTTAAATTTCATGCTCAATTGTACCATACTTTTCACTAGATAGATCTCTTAAGTCATCTTTTAAATCATCATCGAAGTCATGCAAATTAGTAGCTAAATCATCTTTCGAAGCATCATTCAAGACGTTATCAGTAAGCTCATTAGAATCATGACTACGTTCATGTACAATAACGGCTTGTAATGCAAGTAACATAGATTTAAACTCTAGCATAGTTTTATCCATGCCTTCATAACGAGATTGCATTCTACTCAGTGTGTTACGCATTTCTTTAAAATTCAATTTAAATTCTAGAGACAATGCATTCTCATACATAAACAAAGAGATGGAAAGTAATCACTTGTCATGCAGTCAGCAATATCCTTATTTAAACCAGCATGGAACCTAATCATTCTTAACTCCTCACATTCCTTAGTGTTAGCATAATAATATTCATCAAACATGTAATTGTAGTATGCTCGAAGACTTCGTTTATCATGAGGATAAGTTTGATATAATGGTACCTCTTTGCGATAATTGCTCACCCATAGAGCATTTGTCACTTAAAAGTCGTACATGTGCTTATCTATCTCTTTAAAGTCATGGTAATTGATCACGACTCCCCAAATGGTAGAACAAACATTGTGAACCTGAAAACAAAAGACACTGCAAACAAATATTGTAGCCAAAGTTAGTAAATCAGTTTATGTTTTGTATGTTCTCACTTCCTCTCCTTTCTTTATACTGACATGGACTTTGTTTCTTGACCAACTTGGACCAAAAAATTCAAAATGAGCAACAACTGAGAGGTGAGCCAAGACGTTCCAAACAGTCCAAAACAACTTCTTTTGAGCTCATGGCTTTGACACTTATTTCAATCCACTTCACTGTTCAAAATTAGTCCACTACACCCCTTGCTATGTCCAAAACCAGTGCAATAATGTTGTAAATCGGTCCGAAAAAAATTGATAATCGGTTGCACCTTTCAAATTCTACAAATATGCACAAAACTTCTTTCAACCAACACTCCAAGTGAAGGTCACACAGACTTGAACAAAATATCTAAGAAGCAAAGATATATTAAGGGCAAAAGTGATGTATAAGGTAGATCCAAAGAAAGACTAAGGGTTGCCTTGGGCAATCTTTAGTTAACTAAGGCTTTATGCACACAAATTCACAACTGTACTCATTACAAGCGATAATCAGATTGTTCAAGTGTTTTGTGATGTAAATAGTCTTGATTGAAAGCTGGAAAAGCAGTCTCAAAGGTTAGTAAGTATGGCACCAAGCAAGGAAAACTAATTCTCTCAATTTCTCAAATTGAGTTCAAATGAGATATACTTCTTGGACCTTATTTTTCATCATGTTTCTTGTATTTTTTATGATCCTTTTCCTCCTTTTCTTGCTGTGTGTGGCACAAGCAAGTCTCAGGTTCCTTTTTTATCTAAGGGCAGAATTGTATGTTTTCTTAGCTGCCTTGAATACGTTTTTTTGAAGCCCACTTAACGCACTCCCTTTGCTTGGTTCTAGTGTTAAATGATGTAAAATGCCTTGGGGGTAGGATAATTTTGTATTTAAGCACGTTTGAGGGGTTGGGATTTCAATTTAGGACCTTTAGTGCAATTTGTAGTTTCTATTTTTTGGGGTTTGGATGGTTGGGGCTTAAGGGAATGCCTTGCACAGTATATTTGGTTATAATGGGTAGTTGAGGGCGTTTTGGATGCGTGGGAAAGGGTGTTTGAAGGCCCTATGGTGTGGGGATTAAGATTAGGACTTTTTTTGGGTACAATGGGTTTGTAATGTGGAAGGTTGGCAATTTACACAAGAACAACTAATTGATAGCAAGTATTTAGTCACAAATAAATTAAAATATGCATGAAGACACAATTAACAAATAGCTTTGATGCATGAATTCGTGGGTTCCTAAGCTTTCCACCTCCAAACGTCCTTCACTAGGGTTTAAGCACAAGGAAGAAGACTTCCCCTTGCTTCCATATTGATGAAAACGGTTGGTTCAATCGAGCAAGAACCAAGACTTCAAGTTGGTCGTTGATCAGGAAAACCCGAATGGTCCTCCTAGAGGCACATTAGAGCAATGACAACACCTTCAAAATGCTAAACTTTGAATGATAATAACCTAGGTTTTTAGTGCAAAACCAAGAAAACAAAGTCTCATAAAATATGGAGAAAAGATCAAAAATATTTCATAAATGTGCTAATCCCTCTACTTGCCGAAAGGCCTTATTTAATACAAAATAGATGCCTGACAAACCTAGAGATAACCACATGTTATCTCCAAAAACTACCTAGAAAACATTTGAAATAAATTAGAAAGTTGATAATTGTTTGAAAGAGTTAATTGTACCTGGTATCCATACTTTGCCACAAAGTTTTAAATAGCATCCAATCTTTCATGAAACTCACTTACCAGCCAAACTTATAGGTGAAATTAACACCTGTCATCCGGCAACGGGAATTGACCTGCTGTAGGCTGTTTTATCAAATTCCTTTTATTTTTCACCTTTCCCCCACTTTATCGCCCAAAATCTCCCAACTATGGTTAATTCCTCCTTCCCTCCATTATTCCAACTGATTCAACCCTCCAGAAACTTTCGGCCGTTGACATTGACTTGTTGCTTGATTGAGAGGGGCACTCTTGTAGCTAAAGAGGTGATGGGAGAGAAGCTTCTACTTTACTCCCGTGAATCGTATTGCCATGTCTATTAGAAGTGGAGATTCTACGTTTTTTGTGAGGAATTGAGAGATTATAATATCATGAAGATGCAGAAGTGTCAAGAGGCAAACTAGGTGGGTTCTTACAAAGCTTACAAAGCTTCCCTGCTCCAAAGAATAGGCAATTGCAGATGTCACAACAGCAGCATAATCAGCAAATTACGTCAGCTCATCAGCCGGAAAATGCAGAGTTTACTGAAGATGGTTCCACTGCTATGGAATCTCTTGTCATACCCCGTGACTTTTAAGCACGACTTGCAATACTTAAAAGTCAACTTTAAATGCAATTTAATTAATTTTGTAGGATGTGAGACTTAGTTACAAAAATATAGAAAAAAAACAAGAAAAGGGGTTAAAAGTAGAATTAAAGGTAATTAAGGAAAATTACCTAAATGGTCCCTACTAAAGGATAGAGGAGTTACAAACACTTAGTATAACTCCCCATTAATCTAAGGGGGACGGTTAAACAGACGAAAAAGGAAGAGAAACTGGCTGAAGGAAAAAAGAAGGAAGAGGAGAGGAAAAGAGAGAAAAGAGAAAGACAGAAGGGAAGAAGAAGAGGAGGAAGAACTTGTGGTCAACCTAAGTGCAATCCTTACCAAATTTTTGCAGTAAATTCTTAAGATTAACTAGAAACAAAGGCAAGTAATCTTTCTATACGCTTTACGCAAATTTTGATACTTTAGGCCCTATGTTCTTACAAAGAGAAAACGTGGATCAACATTATTAGCTTTGGTTTGTTTATGTTGAATGCTTTACTATATGTAATTGTTGTTGTTGTTGATGGCGTACAGTCATGTTCTTTGGACAATTTCTGAAAATGGTTAGGTTGTGATCTTTGTTGATAATATGCCCATAAAAGTGTTATCCGTAATATGTTCATTGTTTTAGTATAAGTTCTCGAGTTCATTAAGCACATCTTTGAGCGTAATTGCAGCAGGTTGAAGGATTTAGGATGACATTATTGTAGACTTGTTGTGCTGAAAGGTTTGAGGATATCCATTGGAGGTTCTGGGTGATAGAAGGTTTGGAATGGACACTATTTTACATGTTTAAGAATCAACTCTTGATAGTTGTGTGTTAAGCATGATGAATCTAGGTGCTAAGATGGATCTTGAGGGGTAAACATGAAAGAGGTGAAGAAGGAAGGAGATGGGAGGAAGTTACTGCAGAAAAACTAAAGTTCTGAACCGTCAGAACACTTCGAACAACTACATTAGGCGTTTCAAGTCAATTAGGCGCCTAATGTAGGCGTTCAATGTGTCCCAGAGCATCCCTGTACACTTCGAACACCTACATTAGGCACTTCATGTAGGCGTTCGATGTATACGGCACATCCCTGAACACTTCGAATGCCTAGAATAGGCGCCTCATGTTCCCTTTAGGCGCCTCATGTGGCGTTCGAAGTATACTGAAAGTATTTTTGACCCTTTAGGCGCCCTATGTATGTGTAGTAACTCTATACACTTCCTTTGAACATAAAATGCAAGGGTATTTGAGGTGTAATTGTTGAATAGATGGTAAGTTTGACTAAGTAAGAGTAAGATTGAGTCCCAAGGTAATTAGTGAGACGAACAGACTTGGAAAGATACGAACGTGGAGTGTTTGAGGTGCAAGACCATATACTTGATATGTAAGATGTGTGTGTATGTTACATGTTTGATACGAAGTTGCATGAGCATCCTGCATCATGTCATGGGCACCTGCATTTGACTTGAGAATTGCTTTGCGACAGAACATGTGTTTACAAGAAAAGATTAAAGTTTTCGAAAGGCAAACTATGGCTGCTGGTTGGTCGTAGGGTATAAAAGTCACGCCTGCGAAAGCAGGGTTTAAAAGCATGACATGTGAATCAACAGAAGGGTATAAAATATTTTATGGGGCCGTGGACCTATCAGCACGGATATAATATATGTAATGGGGCCGTGGACCTTTCAGCACGGGGTATAAAGTTATATGTTATGGGGCTGTGGACCTTTCAGCACGGGGTATAAAGTTCTGTTTGCTGTGGACTGATCACCCACAGGGTATAAAGTTCAGCTACGCGAAGAATATGATAAGAAGAGTTATGGAATGTTTTGTGAAATGACACGCATGACATGTTTATGGAAGAAGACATATGCATGGGTGTTGTGTGTGTTTTAAAGAAGTACATGCATCATGATACACGAAGCATAAAAGTGGACATGCAAGAAATGTGACTAGTTTATGTCTCGTTTATGTGATATGTGGTTTTAATACATGTTTGTTCTCGTATTTGCATATCATTTATGTGATTTATCTGGTTTGAGGAACTCTTATAAAGATGCTATTTGCTAATCCGAGCACCTTATTTTGGCCAAAACTTATACACTGGTGACTCGTCGTGTGTGATCCCGTAAGGTGTATAGATGGGTTACTTGCTGGCGATATTTCGCTAAGAACAGATACTCTATTCCTTTTCAGGTGAGCCGGAATATGAAATGATATTTGTCGAAGACGATGGCGAGTGGGCTCAATGGGATGACGGGCATGGAAGTGATAGATGTTTGTTTACTCTCTTAAAGTTGGAAACTCAATGTTTATTATGTTGTACTGGAAGTTATGTTAGCCAGTTGATCAAACACCTTTTATTTCCGTTGTTTTTCTGGTTACATTAATGATGGTGAAGTTTTAAATTTTACGACGTTTGCTGATTTATCTTACGTCATGAATGATGTACGCTTGATCTGCTTTGACGCTTCGTAGTTCTCATAGTAGACTACGGCGGGTGCACTGGTTCCGATGACAGTTTTGGGCCAGGGCGCTACAGGTGGTATCAGAGCCTAGGCTTCAGATCTATCTCGGAAACTTAGGTTCATGATCTTTTAGACACCTAAGATACGATTCTCCGTTATGGTCGATCCTTAGTTATAAGTACTGATTTCTCTAGAGTTTAAGTATGATCTGGGTTGGGTGTGTGCGAGCCCGTTTATCGTCTAAATTCGTATTAATAGTTTTACTACATACCTCACCCATTCTTACGCGTTCAAGCTTTCAGTAACCTCTTGTATTTACTGAATGCTAAATGTTGATCTTTCAGAGGAAATGCCTCCAAGAAGAGATAACGCAGGGAACTCCAACAACGAACAGGAGAACCAGCCACCACAAGTTGTTTTACCCTAGGTGCTCACTGATGCGCTAACGGTGATCGCACAGGGGTTTGCTCAACAGCATCAGCCTCCGCCTCCTCCACCGCCCCAGCATAACATCTGGTTCTTTTATGGAGAGATGAGAAAGATGAGGGTGCCAGAGTTTGGAGGATGTACTGATCCTGAGGAGGCTCAGCACTGGTTGGCTGAGGTGGAGAAATGTTTTCGGCTAGTGCAAGTACCGGAGGAGATAAATGTTGATGTGGCCACACCTATTCTAAGTGGCAAGGCTGGTGAATGGTGGGACGGAATGGTGTTGAGAATGACCCCACCAATCTCATGGGCACTATTTTGTGATGTTTTCCTAAAGTACTACGTATCGGAGACTGCGATATTGGAAAAGATAAGAGCGTTTGACGGATTGGAGCAAGGAAGGATGACGGTGTCGGAGTATGCGGATCATTTTCATGCCTTGGGCAAGTTTGCCCCTACAATTATGTCTGATAATCGGCTTAAGATGACGAAGTTTGAGAGGGGTTTGGACTCGAGGATACAGTCGGCGATAGTGAATGCGGGGATGAAAACTTATGAGGATATGCTAGATGCGTGTTTCCATGTCGAGAGTGATTTTCGCCGAGTAGCGGCAAGAGAAGCAGTGCAGGATCGTATGACAGAGGCAAAAGGACAAGAGAAGATGTAGGGTTGGCGGTAGACGCGGACGTTGGGTCAAGATTCCGAAAAGAGGCCCGGTTGGAAATTTCCAGTGACTTCCACCCCAGAATCCAGTAGTTCAGCAGGCTATAGGAGTTTGCCCCATTGCAACAAGAATCATGTCGGAGAGTGTAGAAAGGTGGCTGGAGCATGCTTCCGATGCGATCAACTGGGTCATATGATTAGGGACTGTCCGGAGATGAAGAAAAATACTCTGGGAGAAGCGGCTCAGCAGCCGAGAGCAAAGCCACGAGCAAATGCCCGTTTACATCTCATGACAGACACTGATGTGCAGGAGGCTACGGATGTAGTAGTAGGTACTATTTAAATTAAGTTTGAATTCTTATTGAATTAGGTATTTATGTGTTTAATCCTTTGTGTGAAACTTGATGTGGCCTTAGGTGCGGTTTTAGTAAATAAGATACCTGCCAACGTGCTTTTCGATAGCGGCTCAAGCCACTCCTTTGTAGCGAAGAGATTCACTAAGCACCTTGGTAGCTTGCCATAATGGTTAGAAACTCCGTATCGTGTTCAAGCGGCCGGAGATCAAATTATGGTTTCGTACCAGCAGTACTGGGGTTACGAGTTAGAGTTTGAAGGAAAAACATTTTCCGCCACACTAATCCCTATTCAGATGGACTTTGAGATTATATTAGGAATGGACTGGTTGGCTAAGTATCACGCCAATATTGATTGTCGACTAAAGCAAGTGACAGTGAAAGTGCTAAGTGGAAGAGGTAACGTTTCAAGGAAATGCGGAACAAAAGAAAGTTCCCAAAAGGTGTATGTGTCGGTTGCACAAGCATGCAAAGCCTTAAGGAAAGGTTCTATGGGATTCCTAGTGTATGCCATGGATGTTACTTAGGAGGTATCGTCTATCGAGCAAATTCCAGTGGTCAATGAATTTCTTGATGTGTTTCCGGAAGATTTACCAGGAGTACCACCCCCGAGGGAAGTCGAGTTCGAGATAAACTTGATCCTAGGAACTAAACCTATTTCGAAAGCCCTTATAGAATGGCCCCGACAGAGTTGAGAGAGCTGAAGGAACAACTGCAGGAGCTATTGGACAAGAAGTTTATTCGCCCTAGTGTGTCACCTTGGGGAGCGCCTTTATTCGTGAATCATGAGACATTGTATCGATTATGGAGTTGAATAAAGTTACCATCAAGAATAAGTATCCCCTTCCACGAATTGAGGATTTGTTTGATCAACTCAAGGGCGCCAAGGTCTTCTAAAATTGATCTCCGATCAGGGTATCATCAATTGAGGGTGAAGGCTGAGGACATCACAAAGACAGCCTTCCGCACACGATATGGTCACTATGAGTTTTTTGTGATGCCGTTCGGTCTCACAAATGCCGCTGCAGCTTTTATGGACCTTATGAATACCGTCTTTCGGGAACAGTTAGACAAGTTTGTAGTGGTATTCATAGATGATATTCTAGTGTATTCTCCTGATGAGCAAACTCACGCTGAGCATTTGAGAACCGTTCTAGGTATTTTGAGGCAGAAACAACTATACGTTAAGTTTAGCAAGTGTGAGTTCTGGCTAAGAAGTGTGGCTTTTCTAGGTCACGTGATATCGGAGGAGGATTGTTGTGGATCCAAAGAAGGTAGAAGCTATCACGGAATGGCCTAGACCTACTAATGTCACAGAAGTGCGAAGTTTCTTGGGTCTAACGGGGTATTATAGAAAGTTTGTTGAGGGATTCTCAAGGATAGCCGTACCTCTTAGTCGCCTTACTCAAAAGAAGTCCATGTTTGAGTGGATGGCAGAATGCGAGCAAAGCTTCACGGAGCTTAAGAAGAGATTAACGACAGCTCCAGTATTGGCTCAACCCTCTGGAACTGATGTGTTTGTGATTTATAGTGATGCATCGAAGAACGGTGTAGGTACGTAAACTGTAGTATAAGGTTATTATCTTGTATACCATTAAGTTTAGACTAATACCTTGTTTGTAGGTTGTGTTTTGATGCAAAATGACCGAGTCATCGCATATGCCTCAAGACAGCTAAAGCCTTATGAGCAAAACTACCCAACACACGATCTTGAACTCGACGCAGTTGTATTTGCCTTAAAGATTTGGTGGCACTATTTATATGGAGAAAAGTGCACGGTATTCACGGACCACAAGAGTTTAAAGTATTTATTTTCTCAGAAAGAATTAAACATGAGGCAGCGGAGATGGTTGGAGTTGCTGAAAGACTACGATTTGACAATCTATTACCATCCAGGAAAGGCTAATAAAGTGGCAGATGCGTTAAGTAGGAAGTCCAGCCATGCGCGACAATCACCATTGGAAAGAGAGATAGAGGAATTTGTTTAGATTTGATTGACTCCACGGTGAACGTACTGACAACATTGACCATCACACCAAGTTTGATTGAGCGGGTAAAAGAGTCTCAGAAGAAAGATTAGGCCCTAAATGAGATAACGGAAAGAATGAAACATGACCATATTAAGGGGTTTCGGATCAAAGAGGATGGGAGCCTATGGTTTAGAGAGAGACTGTGTGTACCTGATGTTGATGAACTTAGAAGAAAATTTTGCAAGAAGCTCACAGCTCAAGGCTATTAATACACCCTGGTAGCACCAAGATGTATAGAGATCTCAAGCAATATTATTGGTGGTCCGAATGAAACGACATGTTGCTGAATTTATAGAAAGGTGCTTAGTTTGTCAACAAGTCAAGGCGGAACACCAATGGCCTGGTGGATTGTTGATGCCATTAGAAATTCCGAATGGAAATGGGAACATGTCACGATGGATTTCGTAGCTGGATTACCAAAGGCAAGAAGTGGATATGACATGATTTGGGTCATCGTGGATCGTTTAACAAAGTCGGCACATTTCCTATTCGTTTCAAGTGAAGCACCTCTTGACAAGTTAGTGAATGTATATATGGAGAATATTGTTAGCTTGCATGGTGTCCAGTAAGTATAGTGTCCGACCGAGATTCACGGTTTACATCGAAGTTTTGGACAGTATTCCAGAAAGCCATGGGTACAGAATTAAGGTTGAGTACGGCGTATCATCCCCAAACCGATAGGCAGTCCGAGTGGACTATTCAGACCTTGGAAGATATGCTAAGGGCTTGCGTTTTGGATTTTAAAGGGAGTTGGCATGGAATGGTAAAGTTAATGGAGTTTTCATATACAACAGTTACCACAGTGCAATTGATATGGCTCCTTTTGAAGCTTTGTAGTGAAGGAAGTGTAGGTCCCGGTTTATTGGGATGAAGTAGGCGTGAGGACCATCACCGGACCTGAACTTTTAGAGAAGACGTTGAAAAAGATGAAAATCATTCGGGAAAGACTCAAGGTGGCTCAGGATTGCAACAAAAGTTGGGCAGATTCCAAACGACGACCATTGGAATTTAATGTGGGTGAAAAAGTCTATTTGAGGGTATCACCTACGAAGGGAATTATGAGGTTTGGAGTCAAGGGCAAGCTAAGTCCCCGCTTTATTGGTCCCTATGAAATACTAGGCGTTACCTCGGTGTTGGCGCAAGTTCACAACGTATTCCACGTGTCACAATTAAGGACATATGTGGCGGATCCAAGTCATGTACTTGAAGCCCAACCTTTGGAACTCAAGGACGATGTTACATACGAAGAGATACCCAAGAAAATTTTAGACCGAATGGATCAAGTGTTGAGGAAGCGGGTGATTCCTTATGTAAAGGTCTAGTGGAGCAACCACACAGAACATGAAGCCACTTGGGAACTCGAAGAACAAATGTGAGAGAAGTATCCTCAACTCTTTGACAAAGGTACATAAGTTTCGAGACGAAACTTTTTGTAAGGGGGGTGGAATGTCATACCTCGTGAATTTTAAGCACGACTTGCAATACTTAAAAGTCAACTTTAAATGCGATTTAATTAATTTTGTAGGATGTGAGACTTAGTTACATAAAATATAGAAAAAAAACAAGAAAAAGGGGGTTAAAAGTAATTAAGGAAAATTACCTAAATGGTCTCTACTAAATGATAGGGGAGTTACACAACACTTAGTATAACTCCCTATTAATCAAGGGGGACGGTTAAACAACAGAAAAAGGAAGAGAAACCGGCTGAAGGAAAAGAGAAGGAAGAGGAGAGGAAAAGAGAGAAAAGAGAGAGAGAAAGGAAGAAGAAGAGGAAGAACTTGCGGTCAACCTAAGTGCAATCCTTACCGAAATTCTGCAGTAAATTCGTAAGCTTAACAAGAAACAAAGGCAAGTAATCTTTATGTACGCTTTACGCAAATTTTGATACTTTAGGCCCTATGTTCTTACAAAGAGAAAATGTGGAACACATTAGTAACTTTGGTTTGTTTATATTGAATGATTTACTGTATGTAATTTTTGTTGTTGTTGATGGTGTATAGTCATGTTCTTTGGGACAATTTCTGAAAATGGTTTTTTGTGATCTTTGTTGATAATATGCCCAAAAAGTGTTATCCGTAATGTGTTCATCGTTTTGGTATAAGTTCTTGAGTTCATTAAGCACATCTTAAGTGTTTTGAGCGTAATTGTAGCAGGTTGAAGGATTTAGGATGACATTATTGTAGTCTTGTTGTGTTGAAAGGTTTGAGGATATCCATTTGAGGCTATGGGTGATAGAAGGTTTGGAATGGACACTATTTTACATGTTTAAGAGTCAACTCCTGATAGTTGTGTGTTAAGCATGATGAATCTAGGTGCTAAGATGGATCTTGAGGGGTAAACATGAAAGGGGTGAAGAAGGAAGGAGATGGGAGGAAGTTACTGCAGAAAAATTGCAGTTCTGAACTGTCATAACACTTCAAACACCTACATTAGGCGCTTCAAGTCACGTTAGGTGCCTAATGTAGCCGTTCAATGTGTCCCAGAGCATCCCCGTACACTTCGAACACCTACATTAGGCGCTTCATGTAGGCGTTCGATGTATACGGCACATCCCCGAACACTTCAAACGCCTAGAATAGGCATCTCATGTCCCCTTTAGGCGCCTCATGTGGAGTTTGAAGTAACTCTATATACTTCTTTTGAACAAAAAATGCAAGGGTATTTGAGGTGTAATTGAGGAATAGATGGTAAGTTTGACTAAGTAAGAGTAAGATTGAGTCCCAAGGGAATTAGTGAGACGAACGGACTTGGAAAGATACAAACGTGGAGTGTTTGAGGTGCAAGACTGTATACTTGATATGTAAGATGTGTGTGTATGTTACATGTTTAATACGAAGTTGCATGAGCATCCTGCATCATGTCATGGGCACCTACATTTGACTTGAGAATTGCTTTGCGAAAGAACATGTGTTTACAAGAAAAGATTAAAGTTTTCGAAAAGCAAACTATGGCTGCTGGTTGATCGCAGGGTGTAAAAGTCACGCTTGCGAAAGCAGGGTATAAAAGCGTGACCTGTGAATCAACAGCAAGGTATAAAATATTTTATAGGGTCGTGGACCTATCAGCATGGATATATGATATATGTAATGGGGCCATGGACCTTTCAGCATGGGGTATAAAGTTATATGTTATGGGGCCGTGGACCTTTCAGCACGGGGTATAAAGATCTGTTTGCTGTTTACTGATCACCCACAGGGTATAAAGTTCTGCTACACGAAGAATATGATAAGAAGAGTTATGGAATGTTTTGTGGAATTACACGCATGACATGTTTATGAAAGAAGACATATGCATGGGTGTTGCGTGTGGTTTTAAAGAAGTACATGCATCGTGATACACGAAGCATAAGAGTGGACATGCAAGAAATGTGACTAGTTTATGTCTCGTTTATGTGATATGTGGTTTTAATACATGTTTGTTCTCGTATTTGCATATCATTTATGTGATTTATCTGGTTTGAGGAACTCTTATAAAGATGCTATTTGCTAATCCGAGCACCTTATTTTGGGCAATAACTTATACACTGGTGTCTCGTCGTGTGTGATCCCTTAAGGTGTATAGACGGGTTACTTGCTGGCGATATTTTTTCTAAGAACAGCTACTCTATTCCTTTTCAGGTGAGCCGAAATATGAAATGATATTTGTCGAAGACGGGAGAGTGGGCTCAATGAGATGACGGCCATGGAAGTAGATAGATGTTTGTTTACTCTCTTAAAGTTGGGAAACTCAATGTTCATTATGTTGTACTGGAAGTTATGTTAGCCAGTTGATCAAACACATTTTATTTCCGTTGTATTTTCTGGTTACATTAATTATGGTGAAGTTTTAAATTTTATGACGTTTCCGCTGATTTATCTTACGTCATGAATGATGTACGCTTGATCTGCTTTGACGCTTCGTAGTTCTCACAGTAGACTACGACGAGTGTACTGGTTCCGATGACAGTTTCGGGCCGAGGCGCTACATCTCTACCTCAGACTTTTGCAATTTCATTTGCTTCGCTCAATGACGCTAGTGGTGCTCCTGGTATTGACATGTCCTCCATGGCGCAGAATCATGCTATTCTTCAGAGCCTTCCAGAAGCTATTTCAATTTTGATTTTTTTAATATTGAAAATAGTATACACAGCCTTGGTTAAAGTCAGATTAAAAGTGGAGTTAATTCCGGTCAAAGGTTGATTTCAGCAGTCAACGGTAGACAAACAGGTCATCCAGATGCCATGTGTTAATTTCACCTATAAGTCCGGATGTCAGGTGTTAATTTCACCTATAAGTATGGCTGCTAAGTGAGTTTTATGAAAGACTGGATGCTACTTAAAATTTTGTAGCAAAGTATAAATACCAGGAGCAATTAACTCTTGTTTGAAATTCAAAAACTAGAACAAAAAGGTCATGCCAAAATCGGTTGGAGCATGCCAGCCAATTTCTCCTTGATCCAGCCATGTTTGGAGTAGCCAATGAGGTCTTGGAGAGCTAATTTGATGATTAGGATGTGGTTGAAGTTGAATTCAAAAGTTGGGTGAAGTTTGAATTCAAATTGAGTTTTAATTTGAATTCAAGTTTGGGTTCAATTTGAGTTTTACTCTCATCCGTTTTTTCGTCAACTTGGCCGTGTGATAAGATGATGATGATGTTGTTGAATTTGTTTCTTTGAATTTGATGATATGTTGGCGGCCCTTTTGTGGATGTGATACGATGAATTTGGCTTTAATTAAACTTGAAATTGAACCCTATCTTGTCTTCAAAAGGAGGCCGAAATTGAGTTGCTAGAATTCCTCAAAACATTGCTTTGGATACAACATTCTTCTTCAGACAAACATTCCTTGGGGGAAAAATATTCTCTGGACAAAGGTTGCTCTAAAAATTCTCTAGATCATGCCCTTTAAACCTCATCTTCAAAAACACTCTTCCTCCAAATTGGCAACATTCCTTTTGTCTCTTCTTGGGGAACATGCCCTTAAAACTCATTCTAGAACTCCGTTTGACTCAAAATTTAGCATGTACCTGCTTGCCTACAAGACAAACACATAGAAACAAGGATCACAAGAAAACACGACAAAATCAAAATAACAAACACATACACATGCAAGATACCTAACGTTCATAATGTAGGTTTAATAAGGTGAACCCAATGAACATCAGGTTCATCATGCACATACATATACAAGAGGTTCTAACTTGATGTCCAAGTTCTCTTGCTCTCTTTCTTGTTATAGGACCTATGACCTCCTGATGGGACACTGATCCTTATAATCCCCCTTCCTCAAGAGGGTCTATCCTCGAATCAAAGGGTTCATTAGTGAAAAGGGTTAGGTCAGCAACATTGAAAGTAGAAAAAACAGAACCATACCTCTCAGGAAGATCAAGGACATTGGCATTATCACATAAGCGTTTTAAGACTTGCAATGGCCCATCTCCTCTGGCCAACAACTTTGATTTCCTTTCGTTAGGAAACATCTCTTGTAGATGTAACCAACCAAATCACCTGGTTCAAACACGACTCGTTTTCTATGTTTGTTGGCTCGTTTTGATAAGCTTTGTTTTTCTTCTCAAGTTTGGCTTTAACGTTTTCATGCAATTTCATTATCTTTTCAGCTTTTTGTTTACCATCGAGACTTGAACGTTCATGTACAGGAATGGAACCAAATCAAAATGAGACAAGGGGTTAAAAGCATACACAATTTCAAATAGACAATGTAAGGTACTGTGATGAAGACTCCTATTATATGCAATTCAGTATATGGTAAACAATCTTCCCAGTGCCTGAGATGCTTTTGCAAGATGGCACGCAAAAGTTGCGATAGAGTACAGTTAACAACCTCAGTTTGTCCATCAGTTTGTGGGTGAGGAGTGGTAGAAAACAACAATTGAGTACCAAGTTTAGCCCACAAAACATGCCAAAAATGACATAGAAATTTTTCCCTATAACTCACAATGGTACGTGGCATTCCATGCAATCTTATAATTTCTCTAAAAGCAAGTCAAACATGTGTGGCATCATCTACTTTCTTGCACGCAATTAAGTGCGCCATTTTTGAAAACCTATCTACAACAACATAAATGCTACCCCGTCATCCTCAAATCTAGGAAGTCCTAAAACTAAGTACTTTGAAATGTCAATCCAAGGGGAATCAGGGACAGGTAAAAGTGTGTAAAGGCCATGTGGTTGAGATTTGGATTTTGCTTACTTGCAAGTGATGCAACTACCACACAACCTCTCGACATCTACGTGCATGTGTGGCCTGCAGAAATTTTCCTTAAGGGTTTTGAGGGTCTTGAACACTCCAAAATGGCCTATTAATCCTCCTCCATGAGCTTCTCTAACCAACGCTTCTCGCAGGGACGATTGTGGGACACATAACTTATGCTCCTTAAAGAGGTCGCCCTCATGCATGTAGAATTTTCGAAAGGGGCCTCTTGACATGCCTCAAAGATTGTGTCGAAATCATGATCATTGGCATATAGGTCCTTAAGTGACTCGAAGCCTAAGAATCGAGAGGATAAAGTAGTCACTAGTGTGTACCTCCTAGAGAGGGCATCGCAACTATATTGTCTTTTCCTTGTTTGCACTTAATCACATAAGGGAATTGTTTAATAAACTCTACCCACTTGGCATGTCCCTTGTTTAGCTTCCCTTTCCCTTTTAGGTACTTCAGGCTTTCATGGTCAGTGTGGATCACAAACTCTCTAGGTTGAAGGTAGTGTTGTCAATACTGCTCCAATACCTACTCCTTGCATCACATTCAATTTCAAAAGTCTCATCGAAGTTGGGTAACCTAAGGATAGGTGCGGTGGTTAGCCTCCTTTTAAGTTCATCAAATGCCTGTTGTTGTGGCTTGTTCTACTGAAAAGCGCATCCTTTTGACAATCTCATTTAGGGGTGCAGCTACAGATGAAAAATCTTTTACAAATCTCCTATAGAAGCTCGCAACTCCGTGGAAGCTGCACACTTCCCCATAGTTTTAGGTGTAGGCCACTCCACAATGGACCTAACCTTATCCTCATCCAATTTGCTAGGAGTTCCTCTACTTGCCTTTGAGTTTCCATGGTTTCCTCAGGGTTGGCTCTATAGGATGGTCTATTTGGTAGGACAGCTCCGGTGACGAAGTCTATCTGGTGTTCTATCTCTCGTATAGGTGGTAATCCGGATGGTGTGTCAGTGGAAAATAGAACATCGTACTCCTGTATAAAGGATGCAAGAGAGGTATGTATGTCGGGTGGTAAGTCTTCTACCGAAAGGTAACACGCCTTGGAAATGAGGATGAGGACGGTTTGGTTGTTATAAAGGGCTAGTGTGACCTCTCTTTTCTTTGCAAAATCCCCACACTTCTTTTTGGAATCAATGATACCTATGAGTATCTCTTTTCCCTTACTTTCTTGTTTCTTACTTTCACTTTCATGCATTCCACGAATTTTTGCTCTGCTTCCTTTTCCTTATGGTCGGTCCTAGACTTAGACTTACGTTGTTGATCTTCGTGGACCATATGGGGTGCGAGTGCATGAAACTTGTACAATTTACCATTTAATTTGAAATAATAACAATTCAAATATCCATCATATGTCACATGTCTATCGAATTGGCATGGTCTACCAAGTAAGATATGACTAGCATGCATTGGAGCAACATCACAGAGAATATCTTTATAACAACCAACGTTAAGAGAAATGCTTATGACACTAACTTTATCATAATCATTTAACCATGCAAGTTTGTAGGGGTGAGGGTGATTAGTCATGGGCAAATTCAATTTTCTAACCAATTAATTACTAGCTACATTTGCACAAGAACCAAAATCAATGATCATAGTGCACACTTTACCATTTATCATGCAATGGATATGGAAATGTTTTCTCTATGTTGTTCCTTATCATCTAATTTCGGATATGCATTCAAAGCTCTACGCACAACAAGAATTCCTTAGTGTCATAATCATCTTGCGCGCCTAAGTCCTCTTCGAGTTCAGTTTCATTATCATGCTTTGATTACTTTTCATTGCTCGGACTCAGTCATATTGATTAGTTTCCTCAATTAACATGACTCTTTTAACGTTAGGACACTCTCTTCTATGTGACCACGACCTTGACACTTAGAGTTAACGTCCCGAAACCTACTGAGGGATCAAATGAATTCCTTGTAGAGGCTTTTTTTTGTCTCTGTCATCCTGCTTTTGTTTGCCTTGCACACGGTTGTCAAACCTTTGAGACCCACTTTGGTCACGTGTGTGGGCTCCTATAGACCGTGAGCTTCCAATTCTTGAAGACCTGCTTGGAACTTTGAAGAAGATTAATTAGTACGATAAACGAATTGAAATTGGAGGAACTACGTACGTTTAGCTATTGCTCAATCTTCTCAGCCATGTGGACCATGGACGTTAGGTCAAGATAAGGTTGAAGTTCAACCTTCTGGGCAATCTCCCTGTTTAGTCCATGTAAGAAGCAAGCCTTGGTGGCTTCTTCAGGTTCCTACAAATTGGATCTTTCCAACAAGATTTCTAATTCTTTGAAAAATTCATCCACACTTTTGGAACCCTGTTTTAAGTTTTGCAAACTTGTTAAAATAGAACTTCCAACGTTGTTTGGGATAAATCGATGTCTTATTTCAAATTTCATTTCTTCCCATGTAACAATTGGAGGTTGTTTTAGTCCTATTTCTACACAAATTTGTACACCAATTTAATGTGTTGCTGGAAAACTCAATATAAGCGTACCTCAAATTTTGTAACGCTATAGTTGGTACAAGAAAAGATTAAATCAACTTTCGTTTCCCACTCCAAGTATTCCTCCACATTACTTTTACCATAAAACGTTAGAATACTTATTTTTGTTTTTAGAAAATCGTCATCTTGTGGGTGAAGGGGGTAATGTCGTCTTTGGTAACCATGGGGAGTGTGGTCATCAAAGTCATTCTCATCCTTTTCAAATAGATTATAATCGTCATTAGACCTTCTCCGAGCATGTCTTCTTTGCTGTTGTAGAGGTACAAACCTTCTCGGCTCAATGTGTGGTGGTCTATGGATCTCCTCCTCAACTTTTTCTTGTGGAGGCCGTTGCTCTTGGGGAGTAGGAGCGGCCCTGCTGGTTCCTTGGCCATCACTTGACCTTTGGCTCCTTTCAACATCTTCCAACCTGTGTTTGATTATTTCGATATCGAGCATAAGTTTCTTTAACATTTTTAGCATTTGTTTCTGCGTGTTGTCATAAGGCTCAACCTCCTTTGACTTGTTAAGCAAAGAGTGAGTGCTATCCTCCATGTCACACTAAAGTGAACAAATAACAAGAACGAAAAGAAAGAAAAGAAACAAACTAACACAAAAAAAGCAAACGTGAACTGGTTAGTGAAAACAAAATACGAGCACTCCTCTTTCTTTTATTTCCACTCTGTTACCACTTTGCTTGTTTTTCAATCTGAGGTTACTAAAGTTCAAAGTGATCAATTAAGAAAGGTGTTTTCCAAGTCTTCTCCCAATCACACTGGTTTCCACTTGTCTCACCCTTTGGCTTCAAAGTTGCTACAACTTATTTCATCGCCTTCTTGTGCCTATCCAGTTACTTTTCCATTGAAATAAACTCAAATGACAATAAGAATGTAATTCCAAAAGGGTGCAAACCCGTGGGGTGTCAACTAGCAAATGTTGTGAATAAATAACGCCGAATAGTACCAAAACAAAATCAAGAGAGACACAAACTTGAACTTTTCCACTAAGATTCAAGGAATATAAGAAGCCAAAATCATGTCTAAGGCTGAACCAAAGATTACTTAAGGGTTGTCGTGGGCAATCTTTAGCTAATTTTGATTCTATGCACTTATATCCACAATATGGTTCAAATCATGCAACAAAAGCATCCAAGTCTGTAATTCATTCAATAGTTTTAGTGTATTTAAGAATAAATGTGGGGTACGGTCACAGCTAGCAAGGATGAAAGATGGTACCACAAATTGCACTAAAAGTTTCCAATAGCGTACAAACATCTTTTCCCCTTATCTTTCTCTTACTTTCTTTGCTTTTCTTACTGAGGTTTGTATAAGAAAGTCTCAGTTTTCAGTAATATTAATTTTTTAAGGGGTAAAATCGTAATTTCACCTTGTTTGTCAATTTCTGGACAAATCCGTGCAGTCAGCTATCTTTTTCAGTAATATACCTTCAATTATGTAAAAACAACCTTAGGAATATCTCAGTTCTGGGCGAAAGACAATGGAGTTGGAAAAATTAGGGTTTCCAAGAGTGGTTCGGCCCAAGTGGGGGTTTGAGAGGATGAAGGGTGTAGGACTCAGTTTGTTCGGTAAAAAGGCCTACATCTAATGGGAAATAATGTTATGTGAGGTTATTTTGGATGTGGGGTGAGTTTCTATAGTGTTAAGGTAAATATCCAAAACTAGGGTTTTGAAATTAGGGTTTGGTTCGGTTGTTTTAGCCTTTTCGGTTCAATACGGTTTTGGAATGGCATTCACATGCATGAACAGCAGGTTGAAGATGAAATCAATCACAATATGAGGCTGAAATTAATAGCTTCAGTGGGAACTAGATGCATTGAGACCTAGGCGGCTTTGTTGGCAATTATCGCAGTTTTATGAGGCTGAAATTAACCTAGATGCAAAGATCCTTGCTCGTTCAAGTTTGATGAAGAAAATTCAGAAAATTGACACTAAAAGATATGAAGCAAATGACACTTAAACGATCAACAACAATGAGTAACTAAATGCAAAATTCAGAGTAGGACCTTTGGAATAAAAGACGGTTTTTTTATATGAAAGACACCAAATGACGTGAAGAATATAGTAGTATAAGGACAAAAGACCGAGTATAAATGGACACAAATGAAAAGGAAATGGTGGAACAGAGTAACCTGTCTCTGATAACAAATGATGCATGAATCTGTGGGCTCTTAAGCTTTCAACTTTGAAGGATAATAACTAGGTTTTTAGTGCAAAACCAAAAACAAAGTCTCACAAGATATGGAGAAAAGATCAAAAATATTTCATAAATGTGCTAATCCCTCTACTCGGCTGAAAGGCCTTATATAGTACAAAATACATGCCTAACAAACCTAGAGATAACCAAATGTTATCTCCAAAAACTACCTAGAAAACATTTGAAATGAATTTGAAAGTTGATAATTGTTCGAAATTCAAAAACTAGAACAAAAAGGTCTTGCTAAAATCAGTTGGAGCATGTCAACCGATTTCTCCTTGATCCAGCCGTGCTTGGAGTAGCCAATGAGGTCTTGGAGAGCTTATTGATGATTCGGATGTGGTTGAAGTTGAATTCAAAAGTTGGGTGAAGTTTGAATTCAAATTGAGTTTGAATTTGAATTCCAGTTTGGGTTCAATTTGAGTTGTAATCTCATCCTTTTTTTCCTTCAACTTGGCCATGTGATAGGATGATAATGATGTTGAATTTGTTTCTTTGAATTTGATATGTTGGTCGGCCCTTTTGTGGATGTAATAGGATGAATTTGGCTTGAATTTAAAACTTAAAATTGTACCCTATCTTGTCTTCAAAAGGAGGCCGAAATTGAGTTGCTAAAATTCCTCAAAATATTCCTTTGGATACAACATTCTTCTTCAGACAAACATTCCTTGGGGAAAATATTCTCTGGACAAAGGTTGCTCTAAAAATTCTCTAGATCATGCCCTTTAAACCTCATGTTCAAAAACATTCCCTTTGACCTCCAAATAGACAACATTCCTTTTGTCTCCTCTCGGGAACATGCCTTTAAAACTCATTTTAGAACTATGTTTGAATTGAAATTTAGCATGTACCTGCTTTCTTACAAGAAAAACACATAGAAACAAGGATCACAAGAAAACAGATAAAATCAAAATAAAAAACACACTCACACACGCAAGATACTAAACGTTCATAGTGTTGTTCAATAAGGTGAACCCGATGAACCTCAGGTTCATCTTGCACATGCCTATACAAGAAGGTTCCAACTTGATGTACAAGTTCTCTAGCTCTCCTTCTTGTTATAGGACCTATGACCTCCTGATCGGATCCCTGATCCTCGTCAAGCTTCGATAGCAACAAGATTAATTGTAGACTAGGTGGCTTTTTCCAGGATGTTTAAGCTTTTTGTGGTGGCTGAAATATACTATCATGAAAAGCCCCTAAATGTTCAAGTTTGTTAAGCAAAGATAAGAACTTTGATAGCAATTGTGATGGAAAACAGTAGGGAAAATGTTTAATGCAAGGCAGCTAAGATGATCAAAGCCTTATGATATATTCGATGGTAAAGATGATATCTTTTACGCCAATTGTGAACCTCACGGATCTTGAGCAACCCAAGAATGTTTCTTATCTTTCTTTATAAAAAAGGAAATGAATAACTTTTGGATGGTGGAGGGATGATGGTGAGAAATCAGATTGGTGGTGAGTACAAGCATGACATAAAAACGAAATGATGAAGAATGAAAAGAGTGAGCTTGCTCTGATACCAATTGATGCAAGCACAAGTAGGATCCCATTCTTATATCCAAGCTTCTCCTCCAACAATGGGTTAGGTACGAAGGAGCCAAGCTCCTCCTTGCTTACAATGACTTAGGGTCGGCTGAATTGAGAAACCAGCCTTGAAGAATGGTGTGTACTAGGCAAATGATAAACACTCTCCTAGGCAGCATTAACCTTGTCTTGGCAATAACCCTCAAATATGCTCAAACTTTGAATGTTTTTTTACTTGATTTTTAGTGAGAATTCACGAAAACAAAGTGCAGCTTCTCAATGGAGAAAGCAACAAAACTTTCATTTCAAAAAAACAAGTGAATCCAAATTGCACCACAAAACGACTTTAGCACTTTAACTAGAAATAGAACCTAGACTAAGACCTATCCTAGTCAAAGACACAATGAAAAACATCTATTCTGTCTTTAGGGCCCGATTTCAATGGTTGGAACATCTTAAAACCACTTAATGAGTCAATCTCCAAGAGCACAACAAAAGGTGGATTTTAGGCTGAACAGGCGCTTCTGGTTGACGTGCCTTTTCCAGCATATACAAGCCGAATTTGAGGATGAGTCCTGCATTAGTATTTTAGTTCATCCTGAGCTTGAAGTTTGGATTTTGAATGACTCAGTTTGGAGCTTGTATGACAGAGTTCTGCATCCACAAAATCCATACAGTTTTCAGCTCTTTTTCAGCACACTTTGTGTAGAACTCCTCCAAACTATACATGGCTTCAGTACGGGTTTGGCACCTCCAACAACCTCAAAATAACCGTACAAAGCCAACAAAAGACAACAATGATCAAGCTAGAAGTGTACAATCAGTTTGGTTACTTAAATGAGAAATTAACACAAGCTAAACGTCCCATTGGTTACTTAAATGAGAAATTAAAAGATGCCCAATTTAATTATTCCACATATGATAAAGAGTTGTATGCATTGGTAAGATCTTTGCAAACTTGGCAGCATTACTTGCAACCTAAGGAATTTGTGATTCACACGGATCATGAATCCCTTAAGTATCTTAAAGGCCAAGGAAAGTTGAATAAAAGACGTGCTAAATGGGCAGAATTTATTGAACAATTTCCTTATGGGTTTAAATATATGCAAGGAAGATAATGTAGTAGCTGATGCATTGTCTAGGAGGTATTCCTTGATTACGACATTGTCTTCTTGTTTGCTTGGATTTGAAACGATTAAGGAGTTATATATGCTAGCGATCATGATTTCCATTCTATCTACGCGGCATGTGCTGAATCATCTTTTGGTAAGTTCTACATTCATGACGGATTCTTGTTTAGGGAAGGTAAGTTGTTCATACCGCAATCATCTTTATGAATTGCTTGTAAGGAGGAACATGGAGGCGGCCTTATGGGTCACTTTGGTGTCTTTTAAGTCTTTAGAGGCATTGTGTGAGCATTTGTTATGGCCCCACATGTGCAGATGTTGAAAAGATTTATGCTCGTTGCATTACATGTAAGCAAGCAAAGCCTAAGTTGCATCCACATGGTTTATATCATCCACTACCCGTAACCCTTTTACCTTGGGGTGATGTTAGTATGGACTTTGTTCTAGGACTGCCAATATCAAAGACGGGTAAGGATAGTGTCTTTGTTGTTGTGGATCATTTCTCTAAGATGGCTCACTTCATATCATGTAGAAAAGTGATGATGCATCGCATGTTGCTGATTTGTTCTTTAAGGAAGTTGTTTATTTGCATGGTATGCCTAGAACTATTGTTAGTGATAGAGATACAAAATTTTTGAATCACTTTTGTCGTTTCCTTGGGGTAAGTTGGGTACTACACTCTTATTTTCTACTACTGCTCATCCACAGACTCACAGTCAAACCGAAGTAGTAAATAGGACGTTGTCTCAACTTTTACGTGCTTTAATTCAGAAGAACTTAAAGAATTGGGAAGATGTTTTGCCATATATTCAGTTTGCATATAATGGGAGTGTGCATAGTGGTACTTTGTATTTCCTTTTGAGATTGTTTATGGCTTCAATCCCTTTTCCCACTTGAGTTATTGCCTATACCTACAAATGAAAAAGTCAGCCTAGATTGTAAGGCAAAGGCTGAATTGGTGAAGAAGTTACATGCCAAAGTGAGATTACAGATCGAAAAGAAGAACAAGCCGTATGCTAATCAAGCCGACAAAGGAAGGAAGAGATTGTCTTTGAGCCAGACGACGTAGTATGGTTGCATAAAGAGCGGTTTCCTAATGAGATAAAATGTATGTTGATGCCAAGAGGTGATGTCCTTTCAAGGTTCTTGAGAGGATCAATGAAAATGCCTACATCATTGACCTCACGCAAGGTAAGTACGGTTCTGTCTTGAATACTTTTCATGCTTGTGATCTATCTCCTTCTAATGATGCTTTAGATTTGAGGTCAAATCCTTTTAAGGTACAGGTGCCAAGCGGCAACAAAGACGAGGAAGTCGAGGTCAAATGACAAGAATATGACAAAGAGTTTGAGCCATGAAGTTGATGCATTCTTGTTCAGACATATGCCAGACGAGCCTATGAACAAAGAGGGTTGTTGGGTTCACCTACCTGAGCCAATCTTTGAATTTTTATGTGTTGTAATATATATGAGTCATTTGTATTATTTCTTTCATTGCTTGAGTCGTTTGTCTAATGTTTCTTATTTGTAAAAGTTGTTTCGGCTTGCATGACCAAACCTTGAGTCCTTTAGCTTGTTAGGCCTTTATAGTTTTTTATTATGTTTCTATGTTTTTAGAATTGTTTTGAATACTTGTAAGGTTGTTGGAGACGTTTGAAGACCAAAGGAGTTAAAGAGAAGCAGGCCTATTTTCGGAATGTAATTTTCAGATAGGACCAGTTTTAGTACAACAACCTTGTCTCTTCAACTACAAGGTCAAATCAAGTGATTCAAATTTTATTGTAAATACAAGACAAAGATCTAACACATTCGTGTTTTGCACATTTCCGATATCTATCTTCATCATGGCCAAAAATAGTGTTGAAGTTCAAGTACTGTTTCTGCCAAATTCTATGACACACGTTTAGTATTTTAGACTTATGTCTTCAATAAGTGGACCAAATTCCGAGAAATGCATATGTTTTTTATTATTCACTCGATGGATACAATTCTCTAAAAGAAGTCAAGACCTAATTCGAGCTGCAAGTGATCCAAAAATAGGCCACAAGTCAGACAATTTTTCAGGAGTCCATACTGAAAACATTCTGGACACCAAACTTTGGAGGGCCATATCTAACTTGTCCCATGTCCAAATGAGGTGATCGAAGGGCCCAAATTGAATTTCAGATCATGATCTACAATTATCAAGAAGGGATAACGACCAAAATCGGCTTTTAGAAGGGTCAAACTTTTTGCCAACAGATTGCACATTTTTAGCCCATTTTTGTAGCCTTTTGACTAGACTTTTGAGTAGCATTTTCTTTAGCACTGTAGACTAGACTTTTTTAAGTCTCTTGGCCTTATTTAAAGGGGTCATGGCCGGTCTTAGCATGTAGAAAAAGTTGGAGAATTGTTCATAACAATACTTAGGCAAAAAGAGCCTACTTTCTCTTCATAAAAAACTTGTGAGTTTTACTTTGATTTTCTTAAGAATAACTTGAGTGTTTCCTTTGTTTCTTTGAAGATCAAAGTTAGAATCCAATCAAGGTGTGAGCAACCTTGTGGGGGATATCCAGATCAACGGTATGCTGTCTAAGAGGGTGCAAACTTGCTTGGAAAACGGGTAACTTTTGAAGTAACTTTTAAAGAAAGGAGGCCCAACAAAAACCTTGGTGACCAACGGCTAGGAGAGAGTTAAACTCTTGACTATAACTGTTAAGGTTCCAAGTGTTAAAGGAGAGGATCCGTACAAGGCGTGACAACCGCGCATCACTTTCAGGCCTTAGACAGTTGAACACAAACATGTAACCACCAGGATCATACACATATGTGACATAATAGATATCAAAGAAATCAGATGCTCAACATTATCACAAGTCAATTGGATTTGAAAAATGACATGGTATGTTGTGACAACGTTTTCATCATTTGTTTGTTCTTTACACACGTATTTAATGACTCTCCTAGATTGTTCTCAGTTGAAAATTTTGTGTGGCTGTATACAAATGTGTTATGAAAGTAATAAGTGTCACACATCAATGTAAGCCAAGGTAAAGATTCACTTTCTACCTCCTATAAATCATCATGTAAAGCCTCCATATTTTCATTCAAAACTAACATACCACCATAGGAGTTAAGCTCAAAGGCATTATCCTCAATGCTTAAATCAGTTTTACTTAACTCCTCACAAGTTTCTACAACTTGTGATTCAAGAACCACAGCAAGTTCTTCAGACAGTTCAACAACATCTACATGTAACACTTCACAAGTGTATGTTGTCTGACAAAAAGAATCAGTATGCATTCATCATATACATTAAGTGTTTCATGCTTATTTACTCTAGGTAAATCATGGATTAGGATGAACACTTAAAACATGTATATCTTGCTCGATTTCAGTTTGTAAATCAAGTTCACATTCTTATTCTTATCTACGGTTTTATTGTGATTCAACATTTGATTCACAAAACCTTAATTCTTGAGCTTGTAATGCAAGGAGAACAGATTCACAATCTTTCATGGTTTTCTCAAATTCATTGCATCTTGTTAGTACATCTCTTAATTTATCATCGTATCTACGTAGATTATTTTCTATAGATACAACTTTTTCAAACATAGCTCTAAGTGATGCAAATTGTTCATCTACCATGTGATTAATGACATTCTCATTTAGAACCTTAACATTAAGGTTTCCTCATTTTCAAAACGATATACATTTATTCTTTCTATTCATCAAACATTTCTTCATAGTACTGAGCTACACTCATTTCCTCTTGGGAATGAGTTTGACACCTTGGTGCTCTACTACGCCATGGTCTATCCATAAACCATTTATCTTACCAAAGTGTGTCATTCATGAACTGAGTTCTGTCATATCTTTTTTATGGCAAAGAACACCCTAGTGTTCCAACGGTTCATAAGTACTCATGATAGTTGACAAGTAAAGAAATCCAACCAAAAAGTTAACAAGATATTTATTTCTAATTTAAGTTGACAATTGATCAAACAATAATCTTGGACTACTAAGAATCAAAGAAGGATATAAGTCAAGTGATGTTTTGGCTGAATCAAGAAGCTACGGGTTTGTACAAACAGTCTCTTAGCTTACTTCAATCTTTATGCAATCTCAACTGTAATAAAATGAAAGCTAAGTACACGTACATGAGTGCTCAGTAAGTGTTTGTTCTTGAAACTTTTTCAACAAAGATCAACACCTTGGGTGATGCTACTTTCTATTTCTTTGGACAAATTTTGTTTCTATGTTCCTTTTGTCAATTTGGAACTTTTCTAATATAAGGCTATATCTCTCTTCTTGTGCAATCTCTCATGCGTCTTGCCTCTTATTTGTGACATAGGTTGGCTTTTCTCTCAGTTTCTGTCTCAAACAAGCTCTACTTTCTTTCTTTGTGCTTTTTGGCTTGTTTGATTGTGAGACTACCTCACATCCTTTATTAGACAGCGTTTGGGTTTGCTTGCACAAGTTTAGTTGTTCTTTTGTGAAAAAGTTCCCTTTACAACGCAAGTGAACGCTAGTGAATTGACAAGTATTTCACAAATACAACCGAGAATGTATAAGGTTCAATGGAAGTTTAGAAAGTGTAATGACAAAGATGATTTATTCGGGTTGGCAATATAATAATGTGGGCTAAAATATAGAAACACTGATTCTAAACGAGAACCTAAGTCCAACATGGTCCTTAATCAATTTAAACCAACAAAGTAAAGGTAAATATTCAGCCGATGTTTAAGTATGAATTGATATGCTTGTAATCAATCAAGTTGTACTTTTAGGCCACGGTTCAGGTTGTATGGAAGTCCCTTTTGTTTGGCTTTTCAAGTTGTATGCCTAAGATGATGTAAAGTAAAAATACTGAGGTTACACTAGTTTGACATGAATTTGGTATATGGTTAAGCAACAGTGGTGTTTGAACTAGTTATACCCTACGGCTGAATGCAAACAATTTCTAATATTACCTTTCTTTTTGGTGATTTTTGGTTTTTATCTAATGACAACAACTTGAAACAAATTATACAACTTATAACTATCTAAATACAAGGCATACAACTAATCCTAGACTATTTAGCTACTGAATTCACGTAGAGAAACAGAACCAAACAGAAAACTGAATTATGCCTGTTTGTCTTTTCTAGTTTTAACAACTAACTCAAACTAAACAAACGGCAGCATAATACATTTAAACACTTGAAGTATGCCTAAACAAGGTTATGAGCAGAAAATACATGAAAAACGTTAAGCAACACAAGTTTAAACTAGGACAAGTTATGGCTGAAAACAAGATTACCCGGGTGCCTTTCCCTTGCTTGTTTCTTTCGCCAAACTAGATCCAAACTTCAAAAAAATTCTAACACATCATATTTTAATAAGTTAAAGAAGTTCATGCAAAGTTTGAGTAGAGTGTGATATGAAAAATACAATTAAAACAGGCTGCCAAATCACTCTATGCGGATGAGACACAAACAGGACATACATGCATGTCGCTTGCTTTTTCTTAAACTAAATAGTATCCAATCACCAAACCAACTTTACCATATCATAATCAAATGTCCTCTAGCTGATTGATCAAATTTTATGCTCAGGTTGTTAGGAAATAATCGCAAGAAAACAAGACTCAAACTACTACACAAAAAAAGAATTTCATAATCGAAGCAGTAACTAACATTTTTTGGGATTTATGGCTGTAATGGCTTATCAAACGTCTAAACAAGTGTTACACATCATTACCTAACGTCTTAAACTATGGTTTAGACTAAATTCAAGGACTGGGCTCCTAAGAAAATCGCATGAACACATTACCTAAACAAAAAACATATGGAAACAAAATTTCAGCAACATAAAGAGTCGTGGTGTAGAACGAGGATGTGCAGCAAAAAATAAGTAATAAGCAAAAGAGTTTTAGAGAGATGTTATGATGAACAGACGAGGAGGAGAAAGAGAGAGTGAAAGAGAACTACAAAATCGCCAGGAAGGAGGCAAAGAAGGCGGAGGCGAAGAAGGCAGAGGCGAAGAATGCAGCCTATAAAGGATGTACAAAAGATTCGAAATGAAAGATGGAGAGCATGATATGTTAAAGATTGCAAAAGATAGAGATCGAAAGAGGCAAGACCCAGGAGTCGTTAAGTTTATAAAGGGAGAAAAGGACATGTTTTAGTCAAAGAACAAGACATCAAGGGGCAATGTCAAACATACTTTCACAATCTTTTCAACAGCGAAAGGGTCGACCAACGAAGAAAGAGAAAGCATCTCTACCCAAAAACAACAACATAACAACTGCGATTCTCATAGCATCACACAAGGAGAGGTGATGAGAGCATTTAAGAAAATTGAAAGAGCTAAGGCAGTTGGCTTGGATAACATACGCATTGAGGCTCGGAATTGTTTGGGAGAGGAGGGGTTTCAATGGCTAACTACTCTTTCAACCTTATTTTCAAAATAGGAAAAATGCCAAATGAATAGAGAAGGAGCGTAGTGGTCCCTCTATATAAGAAAAAAGGAGATGCACAGTATTGTGGGAATTACAGGGGGATTAAATTTCTAAGTCATACTATAAAACTATGGGAGAGAGTAATCGACACTAGAATTAGAGGAGAAACTCAAGTTACGGTAAACCAATTTGGTTTCATGCCAGGACGGTCAACTATGGAGGTAATAAACATTCTAAGGAGATTGATGGACAAATACAAGGAGAAGATGATGCAATCCCATGAGGCATCAAACACATGTCATCATATTTTGTTAGTTCTTTAAGACGTGCAGAACTTGTATTAACGTTTAAGGGTCGTCTGACTATTCATATGTGTATATGCCTCTTATAACCTAAGACACCTAAGGGCATGTTTTATAGTGATGTGTTGTATTTTGGATGTGTTTGAGTTGTTTTTAGTTCAAGGAAGCTTTCTTGAAACCATGACAACATTCACAAACAAAGCTGAAGTGAAAAGGCAAATACGCGGGTTGACACCCTCTTAGTATTTCAGGCATACTCACCAACCACAACTCCATTTGACTTGATTCTAGTTGGAGGTGAAAGTTAATAGGATAAGATATAATGTTGATGTTCAGCACTTTCCAAGGAAAGGCCTGCATCAAGCTATACAATCCTTGCCACAAGCTGGCTGCTTAGTCACCTTCTTCCAAAGATCCACATCCGAAGCAGGTCAACTTCAAATGGACATAACTCACTCAATTCAGCTCCAAATGACGTCATTCTGGTGTCCAAACAATCTACAAAAATATATGTACAACTTTTATTTATGTGCAAGAGCTGAATAGGATTGAAAGATAGAGTTGTATTGCAAAAGAATTCAGGGGTCAAATCTGGATAGTTTCAGCTTCTTTGATTATTCAAGTGCCCATTCCAACCAATCAGCTGCAAGGAGCATATCCAACACTTCAGGGACGTCCTAAATAATATTCTAAAGCAAGGACAATCTGGTCCAATCAAAATTAAAAGACAAAATCAACTTGCAAACAAAAGGGAATATTCTGCAGTGAACAACTTGCTGAAGCAATATTGTTTATTCCCACTTGTAACTTGTTTAAACTTTTTTATTTGATCCTATTCGACCACACATATTTTGAATCTTCCCTTAGAAGCCTTTTTTAGCTTATTTAAGGTAGCAAAAAACGTTAACTTCAGATTTTCAATACAACAAACAACAACTTTGCACCAAAAACTATTTTCAGTTTTTCCATTTGAATCCTTGATTCCCTTCAAGTTTTTGAATCATAACTTGATTTTATTGCTTCTACAGCTTGGTTTGGATATTGTTTGGAAGGGTTTAGGCTTGTCCAAATAAGTTGAGATCATTTGCTGAAGCTGATTCATCTCCCCTGCTGAATTCTTGACGAATGAGTTGCTTTGTGTCCTTGGAATGTTTTGCATCGTCTTCCATGGTCCCTGATGGGTTTATTGAGTTGAAGAAAGGTCCTAAATAGCTGATTTTTGTGCATCAAGTGGTATCAGAGCCACATGTACTTCAACTCAAATATCTTGTGTTTCAATTTACTGTTTTTGGTTTTACTTGTCCGTTTGCAATATGTTGTGTTGTGTTGTTGCTGCATGTTTATTTTTGAATTCCAGCACCTAAAATTGGTTCAAGCATACCTTTAAGCTGTTAGAAATGTTGTGTTAATGTTAGTTTGAACATTTGTTAATTGGATAAAAATCAGAGAGCAAAAACAGTAGCTAGTTCAAGAGTCATATTTCAGTTTTCAGTTCTGTTTTTTTTATGTTTCACGTTTTTTTGTACTTCCAGCACCTAAATTTCGTCCAAAACAGTAGTTTAAGATGTTAGGTTAAGACGTGTAACACTGGTTTAGACGTTTGTTAAGCCATTAGACTCAGAAAACACCCAAAAACTGATAGTTGTTCACTCGGTTCTGTTTTTCCAGCTTTTGTAATAGTTTGAGTCTTTTTTTCTTGCATTTTTCCATACAACCTAGGCATAAAACTTGATCAATCACCTACTGGACATTTGAATATGATGTGGTAAAGTTGGTTTGGTGATTTGAAATTGTTTGGTTTAAGAAAAGCAAGAAATATGCACGTGTGTCCTGTTTGGTGTATCAGCCGTATAGTTTGAGTTTGCAGCCTGTTTTCATTGTGTTTTTCATATCAAACTCTGCTCAAACTTTGCATAAACATCCTTCATATATTAAAATATGATGTGTTAGAGTTTGTTTGAAGTTTGGTTGTAGTTTGGCATAAGAAACAAGCAAAAGAAAGGCACCTAGGTAAAACTTTGTTTTAGCCATGTGCTCTTCAAAACTTGTCCTAGTTTATTTGTGTTTAGCTTGAATCTTTCTTTCTTTTCTTAACATAGCTAGGTTCCAACGCCCCTTAGGTATATGAATATATCATATTGATGTTTGTTTAGCATATGATTTCCTGTTTAAAAATCAGAAAATACAAAACAGCCCGTTGAATGTTTAACCTAGATCAAATTCATGTCAAACTAGTGTAACCTCTGTAGTTTAACTTGTTTACATCATCTTAGGCATATAAACCAAAAATCAAACAAAAATAAAAGGAACCTGCATGCAAACCGTGGCTTAGGAGTACACATCGAGTGATTACAAGCATATTAGTTCATACATAGACGTTAGCTGAATATTCACCTTTACTTTGTGTTGGTGTAAATTGATTAAAGACTTTGATGCACTTAGGTTCTCATTTAAAATCAGTTTTTCCGTATTTTAGCCCATATTGTTATATTGCCAACCCAAACAAATCATCTTGTTGTCATTACACTTTCTGAACTTGCATTGAACTTTATACATTCTTGGTTGTTATATTTGTGAAATACTTGCCACTTCAATAGTGTTCACTCGTGTTGTAAATGAAACGTTTTCACAAGAGAACAACCTAAACTTGTTCAAGCAACCCCAAAGCCGTGAGCAATGTCTCATAAAGGCTATGAGCAGTAGTCTCACCGAACAAGCCAAAAAGCACAAATAAAGAAAATAGAGCTTTTTTGAGAAAGAAACTGAGAGAAAACCAACCTACGTCACAAAAGTAAGAGGCAAGACGCATGAGAGATTGCACAAGAGGAGAGGTATAGCTTTGTTTTAGAAAAGTTCCAAATTCACAAAAGGAACATAGAAAAAATTTTGTTCAAGAAACGGAAAGTACCATCACCCCAGTTGTTGATCTTTGTTGAAAAAGTTTCAAAAACAAACCTAGGGAGAAGCTGGTTCGATCAAAATTCAAAGACAAAATCAACTTGCAAACAAAAGGGAATGTTCTGCTGTGAACAACTTGCTGAAGCAATATTGTTTATTCCCACTTGTAACTTGTTTAAACTTTTTTATTTTATTCTATTCGACCACATATTTTGTGTCTTCCCTTAGAAGCCTGTTTTAGCTTATTTAAGGTAGCTAAAACGTTAACTTCAGATTTTCAATATACAACAAAAGCAACTTTTCACCAAAAACTGTTTTCAGTTTTTCCATTTGAATCCTTGATTCCCTTCAAGTTTTTTAATCATAACTTGATTTTATTGCTTCTATAGCTTGGGTTGGATATTGTTTGGAAGGGTTTAGGCTTGTCCAAATACGTTGAGATCATTTGCTGAAGCTGATTCATCTCCTCGGCTGAATTCTGGACGAATGAGTTGCTTGGTATCCTTGGAATGTTTTGCATCGTCTTTAATGGGTTTGGGTTATTGAGTTGAAGAAAGGTCCTAAATAGCTGATTGTTTGTGCATCAAGTGGTATCAGAGCCATAAGGTGTTCTTCAAATCAAATATCTTGTGTTTCAATTTACTGTTTTCGGTTTTAGTTGTCCGTCTGCAATCTGTTTGTGTTGTGTTTTTGCTGCACTTTTATATTTGTATTCCAGCACCTAAACTTGGTTCAAACATACCTTTAAGCTGTTAGAAATGTTGTGTTAATGTTAGTTTGAACATTTGTTAATTCGATAAAAATCAGAGACAAAAAAATGTAGCTAGTTCAAGTGTCATATTTCAGTTTTCAGTTCTGTTTTGTTTTTGTATGTTTCACGTTTTTTTTGTATGTCCAGCACCTAAATTTCGTCCAAAACAGTAGTTTAAGATGTTAGGTTAAGACGTGTAACACTTGTTTGAGTCTTTTTTTCTTGCATTTTTCCATACAACCTGAGCATAAAACTTGATCAATCACCTACTGGACATTTAAATATGATGTGGTAAAGTTGGTGTGGTGATTTGATATTTTTTGGTTTAAGAAAAGGCAATAAATATGCACGTGTGTCCTGTTTGGTGTATCAGCCGTATAGTTTGAGTTTGCAGCCTGTTTTCATTGTGTTTTTCATATCAAACTCTGCTCAAACTTTGCATAAACATCCTTCATATATTAAAATATGATGTTTGAGTTTGTTTGAAGTTTGGTTGTAGTTTGGCATAAAAAACAAGCAAAAGAAGGCACCTAGGTAAAACTTTGTTTTAGCCATGTGTTCTTCAAAACTTGTCCTAGTTTATTTGTGTTTAGCTTGAATCTTTCTTTGTTTTCTTAACATAGCTAGGTTCCAGCGCCCCTTAGGTATATGAATATATCATATTGATGTTTGTTTAGCATATGATTTCCCGTTTAAAAATCAGAAAATACAAAACAGCCCGTTGAATGTTTAACCTGGATCAAATTCATGTCAAACTAGTGTAAGCTCTATAGTTTAACTTGTTTACATAATCTTAGGCATATAAACCAAAAATCAAACAAAAATAAAAGGAACCTTCATGCAAACCGTGGCTTAGGAGTACACATCGAGTGATTACAAGCATATTAGTTCATACATAGACGTTAGCTGAATATTCACCTTTACTTTGTGTTGGTGTAAATTGATTAAAGACTTTGATGGACTTAGGTTCTCATTTAAAATCAGTTTTTCCGTATTTTAGCCCATATTGTTATATTGCCAACCCAAACAAATCACCTTGTTGTCATTACACTTTCTGAACTTGCATTGAACTTTATACATTCTTGGTTGTTATATTTGTGAAATGCTTGCCACTTCACTAGTGTTCAGTCGTGTTGTAAATGAAACATTTTCATAAGAGAACAACCAAAACTTGTGCAAGAAAACCCAAAGCCGTGAGCAATGTCTCATAAAGGCTATGAGCAATAGTCTCACCGAACAAGCCAAAAAGCACAAAGAAAGAAATAGAGCTTTTTTGAGAAAGAAACTGAGAGAGAAACCAACCTACGTCACAAAAGTAAGAGGCAAGACGCATGAGAGATTGCACAAGAGGAGAGGTATAGCTTTGTTTTAGAAAAGTTCCAAATTCACAAAAGGAACATAGAAACAAATTTTGTGCAAGAAACGGAAAGTACCATCACCCAAGTTGTTGATCTTTGTTGAAAAAGTTTCAAAAACAAACCTAGGGAGAAGCTGGTTCGATCAAAATTCAAAGACAAAATCAACTTGCAAACAAAAGGGAATGTTCTGCTGAACAACTTGCTGAAGCAATATTGTTTATTCCCACTTGTAACTTGTTTAAACTTTTTTATTTTATTCTATTCGACCACACATATTTTGTGTCTTCCCTTAGAAGCCTGTTTTAGCTTATTTAAGGTAGCTAAAAACGTTAACTTCAGATTTTCAATATACAACAAAATAGCAACTTTTCACCAAAAACTGTTTTCAGTTTTTCCATTTGAATCCTTGATTCCCTTCAAGTTTTTTAATCATAACTTGATTTTATTGCTTCTATAGCTTGGGTTGGATATTGTTTGGAAGGGTTTAGGCTTGTCCAAATACGTTGAGATCATTTGCTGAAGCTGATTCATCTCCTCGGCTGAATTCTGGACGAATGAGTTGCTTGGTATCCTTGGAATGTTTTGCATCGTCTTTAATGGTTCCAGATGGGTTTATTGAGTTGAAGAAAGGTCCTAAATAGCTGATTGTTTGTGCATCAAGTGGTATCAGAGCCATAAGGTGTTCTTCAAATCAAATATCTTGTGTTTCAATTTACTGTTTTCGGTTTTAGTTGTCCGTCTGCAATCTGTTTGTGTTGTGTTTTTGCTGCACTTTTATATTTGTATTCCAGCACCTAAACTTGGTTCAAACATACCTTTAAGCTGTTAGAAATGTTGTGTTAATGTTAGTTTGAACATTTGTTAATTCGATAAAAATCAGAGACAAAAAAATGTAGCTAGTTCAAGTGTCATATTTCAGTTTTCAGTTCTGTTTTGTTTTTGTATGTTTCACGTTTTTTTTTATGTCCAGCACCTAAATTTCGTCCAAAACAGTAGTTTAAGATGTTAGGTTAAGACGTGTAACACTTGTTTGAGTCTTTTTTTCTTGCATTTTTCCATACAACCTGAGCATAAAACTTGATCAATCACCTACTGGACATTTAAATATGATGTGGTAAAGTTGGTGTGGTGATTTGATATTTTTTGGTTTAAGAAAAGGCAATAAATATGCACGTGTGTCCTGTTTGGTGTATCAGCCGTATAGTTTGAGTTTGCAGCCTGTTTTCATTGTGTTTTTCATATCAAACTCTGCTCAAACTTTGCATAAACATCCTTCATATATTAAAATATGATGTGTTAGAGTTTGTTTGAAGTTTGGTTGTAGTTTGGCATAAGAAACAAGCAAAAGAAAGGCACCTAGGTAAAACTTTGTTTTAGCCATGTGTTCTTCAAAACTTGTCCTAGTTTATTTGTGTTTAGCTTGAATCTTTCTTTGTTTTCTTAACATAGCTAGGTTCCAGCGCCCCTTAGGTATATGAATATATCATATTGATGTTTGTTTAGCATATGATTTCCCGTTTAAAAATCAGAAAATACAAAACAGCCCGTTGAATGTTTAACCTGGATCAAATTCATGTCAAACTAGTGTAAGCTCTATAGTTTAACTTGTTTACATAATCTTAGGCATATAAACCAAAAATCAAACAAAATAAAAGGAACCTGCATGCAAACTGTGGCTTAGGAGTACACATCGAGTGATTACAAGCATATTAGTTCATACATAGACGTTAGCTGAATATTCACCTTTACTTTGTGTTGGTGTAAATTGATTAAAGACTTTGATGGACTTAGGTTCTCATTTAAAATCAGTTTTTCCGTATTTTAGCCCATATTGTTATATTGCCAACCCAAACAAATCACCTTGTTGTCATTACACTTTCTGAACTTGCATTGAACTTTATACATTCTTGGTTGTTATATTTGTGAAATGCTTGCCACTTCACTAGTGTTCAGTCGTGTTGTAAATGAAACGTTTTCATAAGAGAACAACCAAAACTTGTGCAAGAAAACCCAAAGCCGTGAGCAATGTCTCATAAAGGCTATGAGCAATAGTCTCACCGAACAAGCCAAAAAGCACAAAGAAAGAAAATAGAGCTTTTTTGAGAAAGAAACTGAGAGAGAAACCAACCTACGTCACAAAAGTAAGAGGCAAGACGCATGAGAGATTGCACAAGAGGAGAGGTATAGCTTTGTTTTAGAAAAGTTCCAAATTCACAAAAGGAACATAGAAACAAATTTTGTGCAAGAAACAGAAAGTACCATCACCCAAGGTGTTGATCTTTGTTTAAAATTTTTCAAACACAAACCCTTACTGAGCACTTGTGTATGTGTACTTAGCTTTCACTTTATTACAATTGAGATTGCATAAAGATTGAAGTAAGTTAAGGGACTATTTTACAAACCCTTAGCTTCTTGATTTAGCCTAAACATCACTTGACTTCTATGCTTTTTTGATTCTTAGATAGTCCAAGATTGTTGTTTGATCAATTGTCAACTTCAATTAAAAGTAAATATCTTGTTAACTTTCTGGTTGGAATTCTTTACTTGTCAACTATCATGAGTAGTTATGAGACCATTGGAACACTATGGGGTGTTCTTTGCCATAAAAAAGATATGACAGAACTCAATTCATGAATGACACACTTTGGTAAGCTAAATGGTCTACGGATAGACCACTGGCATAGTAGAGCACCAAGGTGTCACACTCATTTCCAAGAGGACATGAGTGTAACTCGGTACTATGAAGAAATGTTTGGGAATGAGTGTAACACAGTACTATGAAGAAATAATTGATGAATTAGAAAGAATGAATGTCTGCCGTTTTGAAAATGAGGAAACCTTAATGTTAAGGTTCTTTGCCGGCCTAAATGAGAATGTCACAAATCACATGGTAAATGAACAATTTGCATCACTTAGAGCTATGTTTGAGAAAGCTGTATATATAGAAACTGATTTGCATCGGTACGATGATAAGCTAAGAGATGTGCAAAAACGATGTAATGAATTTCAGAAAACCATGAAAGAATGTAAATTGTTCTCCTTGCATTACGAGCTCAAGAATCTAAGGTTTTGTATGAATCAAATGTTGAATCACATGATAAAACCATTGATAAGGATGAAGAACGTGAGCTTAATTTACAAACAAATTGAGCAAGATATACATGTTTTAAGTGTTGATCCTAATGTCCATGATTTACCTAGAGTAAATAAACATGAAACACTTAATGCATATGATTAAATGCATACTTATTATTTCTATCAGACAACATACACTTGTGAAGAGTTACATGTAGATGTTGTTGATTGTCTGAAGAACTTGCTGTCGTTCTTGAAATACAAGTTGTACAAACTTGTGAGGATTTGTGTCAACGCATTGAGGATATTGCCTTTGAGCTTAACTTTTCTGATGGTGTGTTAAATTTTAATGACAATATGGAAGATTTACACGATGATTTACAAGAGGTAGAAAGTGAATCTTTTCCTTGGCTTACATTGATGTGTGACACTTATTACTTCCATAAAACATTTGTATACAATCACAAAATTTTCATCTGAAAAACAGTCTAGGGAGTCATTAAATACATGTGTAATGAACAAACAAATGATGAAAATGTTGTCACACCATACCATGTCGTTTTTCAAATCTTATTGGCTTGTGATAATGTTGAGCATCTGATTTCCTTGATATCTACCTTACATTGGATCACATATATGTATGACCCTGGTGGTTACATGTTTGTATTCAAGTGTTTAAGATCTGAAAGTTGTATGGATGATAAGTTAGACATATTGCCTGAACTATGAAATTGATCTAATCTTGTGCATTGAGGATGTCTATCTTACTTTGGATTTAAAGATGTTGAATGGTCTAACTTCACGTGTTATTGGGTGCTACTGTAGTAACCATGTTTTATTCAGATTAATGATGCATCCAAAAAAACATTTTACATCATCATCTTTACCATACTACTTTGTTATGCACAATGCTTTTCATTGCATATCATCTTCACAGTATTGCTTTGTTGTCTTAGTCTTTGATCTAGGTGGAGGTCGTCAATTATGTATATCCCTGTATTCTAACCCTTATGCATGTTTAAGATTCAAAGACGAATCCTTTTGAAGGGGGAGGGAATGATGCACTCCCATGAGGTATCAAACACATGTCACCAAGTTTTGTGTTCTTTAAGATATGCAAAACTTGTATGAACGTTTAAGAGTCGTCTAACTATTCATATGTGCAGGTATATGCCTCTTATAACCTAACACACCTTAGGACATGTTTTATATAGTGTATGTGTTGTTTTTGGATGTGTTTGAGTTGTGTTTTAGGTCAAGGAAGCTTGCTTGAAACCATTCCAACGTTCAACCAACAAAGCTGAAGTGAAAAGGCAAACAGGCAGGTTGACACACTCTAAGTATTTCAGCCATATCTTACCCACCATAACTCCATTGGACCTATTCAAGTTGAAAGTGAAAGCTAAGAGGATACGCTACAATATTTATGTTCAGGACTTTCCCATAAAAGGACTGTATCAAGCTACACAATCCTTGCCACAAGCTGGCTGCTTAGTCACCTGCTTCCAAAGGTCCACATCCGAAGCAGGTCAACTTCAAACGGACATAACTCACTAATTTCAGCTCCCAACGACGTCCTTCTGGTGTCCAAACACATCTACAGAAACCAATCAAGAACTTTTATGTGCAAGATCTGAATCGGATTTGAAGATAGAGTTGTATTGCAAAACAATTCAGGGGTCAAATATGGACAGTTTCAGCTTCATTGATTATTCAAGTGCCCATTCCAACCCATAACCTACAAGGAGCCTATCCAACTTCAGGGATGTCCTAAATAATATTCCAAAGCAAGGAGAAGCTCGTCCAATCAAAAGTCAAAGACAAAATCAACTTGCAAACAAAAGGGAATGTTCTGCAGGGAAAAATTTACTGAAGCAATTTTGTTTATTCCCACTTGTAACTTGTTTAAACTTTTTTATTTGCTCCTATTGGACCACATATATTTTGTGTCTTCCCTTAGAAGCCTTATTTAGATTATTTAAGGTAACTAAAAACTTTTGTAACTTCAGATTTTCAATATACAGCAAAACAGCAACTTTGCACCAAATACTGTTTTAGTTTTTCCATTTGAATCCTTTGATTCCCTTCAAGTTTTTGAATCATAACTTGATCGTATTGATTCTATAGCTTGGGATGGATATTTTTTGGAAGGGTTTAGACTTGTCCAAATAAGTTGAGATCATTTGGTGAAGCTGATTCATCTCCTCGGCTGAATTCTAGACGAATGAATTGCTTGGTGTTCTTGGAATGTTTTGCATCTTCTTCTATGGTTCCAGAAGGGTTTATTGAGTTAAAGAAAGGTCCTAAATAGCTGAGTGTTTGTGAATCATAAGAAACGCGATCTACGTAGGGTTTTCATCGATCTTGAAAAAGCGTATGATAGTGTGCCAAGTAGACTGATATGAGATAGTCAGGATGCAAGATGGGTTCCTATGAAGTATAGACATAATTAGAGATATGTATGCTAGGACGAAAACAACCATTATACGCCTATAGGGAATACAGATTTCTTTCCGGTGGTGGTAGGCCTCAACCAAGGGTCCACTTTGAGCCTATTTTTTTGCAGTTGTCCTCGATGAGTTGTCAAGGACAATCCAAGAGACAGTCCCATGGTGTATGCTTTTTGCTAACGATATTGTATTAGTCACCGAAAGTAGACATAATATGAGTATAAGACTAGAGGAGTAGCGAGGTGCTTCAGAGAAAAAAGGCCTAAGGATTAGTCGTTCTAAGACTAAATATCTGCACTGCGACTTCAGTGGCATAGCCGAAAATGAGAATAGCCAACTCACCATCGAGGGTCAAGTGATTCCAAAGGTAAGTATCTTCAAGTACCTGAGATCATGTTTACAGAAAGATGGGGACATAGAGAGTGATGTAGCACACCGAGTTCTGTCAGGTTAGTGTAAGTGGAGGGTGGCCTTAGAGGTGTTGTGTGACAAGAATTTTCCAACTAAATTAAAGAGATGAGGATGCTGAGGTAGATGTGTGGGCATACAAGGCTAGACAGGATAAGAAATAAGGTATACAGAGAAAGGTTATGGGTGGCTAGTGTAGTAGATAAGATAAGGGAGGAAAGACTGAGATGGCTTCGGCATGTCAAGTGGAGACAAACAACTACGTCTGTCAGAGCAATTGGAAGCCTCAGTGTAGAAGGGAAAAGGAGTAAAGGCAGGCCCAAATTGACGTGGGAGAAGTAGATTAGGCATGACTTAATAGAGTTGCACCTCTCTAAGGACATGGTCCACGATAGGAGTTTATGGAGGCAGAAGATTAAGCTTAAGGAGGGGTAGACAGGGTATAGGGGCGCCTTAGAGGATATTTAGAGGATTAGGTAGTATTTACACTGTAGGTTGACTTTAGACTTTTTTGTTTTGGTATTTGTCTTTCAACTATTTGTGCATATCCACAGTTATGACTATTTTTTTGTTTAAGTTTAATAAAATCATTTCACTAGTATATATTCCTATTATTATGCTATCTATACATGTACATATAGAGCCGAGGGTCTCACTGGAAGCAACTCTCTATCCCTTGGGATGCAGGTATTGTTTGCCTGCCTATCACCCTCCCGAGACCCTAGCGATAGCTTTATCTGTCATTGGAATACTAGGTATGATTGTTATTGTTGTAAACAAAGATAATTGAGACAAAGAATACCTTATACATCTGATACAACTTGATGCACAACCACTCTGATGCATGCATGACGTGGGCTCCAACAATTTCACCCTCCAAACGTCCTTCACTATGGGTTAGACACAAAGAAGAATACTTCCCCTTGCTTCCATAGTGAACAAACTATTGGTTCAATGAGCAAGAACCAATACTTCAAGATGGTCGTTGATCAGGCAAACACAATGGCCCTCTTGGACGGTACCTGTAAACAATGAAAAAACACCTTCAAAATGCTCAACGTTGAAGGATATTCACCTAGGTTTTTATTGCGAAACTAAGAAAAACAAAGTCTCACAAGAAGTGAAGAAAAAATATCAAGATTTTATTTCATCCAAAGTTCTTCTCCCAGGCGCCCCAAGGGCTCTATTTATAGGCTGAAAATCTCGTCCATATCAGCCTTACAATGAGTAGAAATTATTTCAAACAAGAAAGCTAACAAGTGTTTCAAAAATCGAAAATTTTTGAATTCAAAACTAAAAAAAATTCTAGCTAAAAATTTGAGATGCTTGTAGATTGCCATATTCTATCATCCCGCCGTTTATAAATGAGTAAATGGAGGTGGTGAGACCTGTTTTGATGATGATAATGTGGTTGGAGTTGAATTCAAAGGTTGGTTGAAGTTGAATCCAAATTGAGTTTGAATTTAAATTGGTATGTTGGTCATCTTCCTCACCTCCTTCCAGCCGGTGTATAATGAGTCAATGGACGCGTTGAGACCTGATTTGATGAAGATAAAGTGGTTGGAATCGGAGTCAAAGGTTGGTGAAGATTTAATTCAAATTGAGTTTGAATTTGAATTCAAAATTTCGATTTAACTTTGAATTGTGATCTCATCTCCTCCTGCTTTAAGAATCGCTTGTGGATTGTTCTTGTGTCTTGAAATTTAGACTCAAATCGGTTGAGACGTGACATTCAAATCATGGTTGAATTTGAATTCAGTTTAAATTCAATTTGATCTCCATTTTTGAACTTCAAGTGGCCGCCCCCTTTGTTGATGGTTGGATATAAATTTGAGTTCATTTTGAAAAGGAATTCCATCTTGGACCACATTTGAACTTGTCTTTGTGGAGACAATCATCCTCTCAAGACAACATTCCTTTTGTCTCCCTTTTTGAAACACACGCCTTTAATCTATTTTGGACCTACATTTGGCTTGGAATTTGCATGCACCTACTTACCTACAAGGCAAACACAAGGAAGCAAGGGATCACAAGAAAACTAGACAAAATTCAAAACAAAGAATACTCACACACACGCACATTCATATTCACAGTGTAGGTTCAACGACGTGAACCCAAATGAATCCAATCAACCTTAGGTTCATCTTGAACATGTTTGTACAAGAAGGCTCCAACTTGATGTCCAAGTTCTCTATAGCCCTCCTTCTTGTCATCGGACCCATGACCGTTTGATGGGATCCTCGATCCTCATCAATCCCCGTTCCTAATAAAGATTCGACCTTGAATCTAACAATCAAATGTATAACAGAGATACTTCAACAAAAACTCACAATATATACAAGACACAAACCTAAGAGAATAAAGTATAATGAACATGCGTAATTTTAGTTTCACATGCTTAGGATAACAATTAACTGAATGAAGAAGCATGTCGAAAAAACACAAACATATCTACATGAACACTTAGCAACAAGCACCCTCTTTCTACTGGGGTTAGGATGCACTAACAAGATAGGTAGAAAAACTCCTATCATAAGATTTGTCATGCATGAAAGAGAAAGTATGTAATATCTGAGGAATAGACAACGTACCTTGTATGCTACTCAGAACTTCCAAATTAGATGTATTTGAGCTATCATGCTCAACAAAACACAAATCAGCACTAACATGCAGATTATCATCCTCAAAATCAGTTTGCATCGTAACGTAATATGGAATTTTAGATTCATATGCATGCAAATTAGAAGTCTCAGTACTATCATATGGAATGCCAATATCAAGAGACTCAAACAAAGGATTATTATGCACAACCCATTCATACCTAACGTTATCATGTTATGACCTAAAATATCACTATTCTCTCTAGAAATGTCACTCAAATCATCTTGTAAATCAGCATGTAAATCAAGAAAATCATATGAATCATGTGTAGCACAAGCAACTTTAGATTCAAGCTCATCATTTTCTGCAAGCAAGTCGATCTTATGCATATGTACATGATAAACACCACAAGTCTGTTAAGACCCAGCAACTCATTAAGGATGTCTATTCTGTGCACCTTTTGTTCTTTTACTTCTTTAAGGATCTCAATGTTACGTTCTTTTTAGGCTAGAAGTCCCTTACGAATGTCAGCATTACGTTCTAACAACTTCACACAGTCATGTTCAACTTCAACATCATCATGGAAACAAACATGCAATTTCTTGTCAAGTTCACACACTTTAGAGGGCACAACAACATCATTACTGGAATCAGATTCAGACAAACAAGATTTAGGACAATTTAGGATCATGCATTTCAAGAAGCTTATCATGTAAGTCATGTTCATTTGGCACATCAACTTTATCATCATGAACAACATGTGTATCTATTAAAATTTCAGCATCATAAGAATCATGCGCAATATCAACAGTAAAATCATCACTAAAATCATCTAATTTCAGATATGCATTCAAGCTCTACGCACAACAAGGAATTTCTTAGTGTCATAATCATCTAGCGCGCCTAGGTTCTCTTCGGGTTCAGTTTTATTATCATGCTCAAATTCATTTTCATGCTCGAACTCAGTCACATATTCATTAGTTTCCTCAATTAACATGACTCTTTTAGCATTAGGACACTCTTTTCCTATGTTACCATGACCTTGACATTTATAGCATTTAATGTCCCTAAACCTGTTAGAGAGTTCAGAACAATTTCCTGTAGGAGATTTTTGTTGGGCTCGATAATCTCGCTTTTGTGTGCCCTACACACGGTTTTCAAATCTTTGTGACGCAGTTTGGTCACGTGTTTTGCCTCTTGTAGGCCGTGAGCTTCTCGTTCCTGAAGGCTTGCTTGAAAACCTTGAAGAAGTTTTGTTAGTATGATAATTGGAATTGAAATTAGAGGAACTACATACCTTGAGTTGTTGCTCAATCTTCTCAGCCATGTGGACCATGGTTGTTAGGTCTAGGTAAGGTTGAAGTTCAAAACCTTTGTGAAATCTCCATGTTTAAACCATGTAAGAGACGAGCCTTGGTGGCTTCTTCAGGTTCGTGCAAGTTAGACCTTTCCTATAAGATTTCTAGTTCTTTGTAAAATTCGTCTACATTTTTTGAACCTTGTCTTAAGTTTTGCAAGCTTGTAAAAATAGAACTTTCAATTTTTTTTGGATGAATCGTTGTCTCATTTCAAATTTCATTTCTTCCCAAGTGGCAATCAGAGGTTGTCTTGTTTTTGTTCTATTTATACACAAATTCGTCCACCAATTTAAGGCGTAACTGGAAAACTCAATAGAAGCGTATCTCACCTTTTGTAACTCGCTATAGTTGGTACAAGAAAAGATTAGATCCACTTTCGTTTCCCACTCTAAATATTCCTCCGCATTACTTTTACCATAAAACATTGGAATGTTTATTTTTGTTTTCAGAAAATCGTCCTCTTATGGGAAAAGAGGATTTTGGCGTCTTTGGTAACCACGAGGAGGGTGGTCATCAAAGTCATACTCATCTTGTTCAAAACGGAATGTAATCATCATTGTACCTTCTTGGAGCGTATCTTCTTGGTTGCGGTGGAGGGACAAACCTTCTTTGCTCGATGTGTGGTGGTCTTAGATATTCATCCTCAATTTCTTCTTGGCGATGCTGCCGTGTTTGAGGCATGAGAATGGCCCTACTAGTGCCTTGTCCATCGCTCGCCCTTTGGCTCCATTCAACATCCTCCAACCTGTGTTTGATTACCTCGTTATTGTGCATGAGTTTCTTTCGCATTTCTAGCATTTGTTGTTGCATGTTGTCAAAAGTCTCAGCCTCCTTTGACTTGCTAGACGCTGAATGAGTGCTGCTCTTCTTGTCGTACCTAAAGTGATCAAACCAAAACGAAAAGAAAGAAAAGAAGCAAACCAACACAAAAACAAGCAAACGTTAATTGATTAGTGGAAACACAATACGAGCACTCCTCTTTCTCTTATTTCCACTCTCTTACCACTTTGCTTCTTGGGTAACCTGAAGTTAATAAGATTCAAAGCGATCAATTAAGAAAGTGTTTGCCAATGCTACTCCAAATCACAATGATCTTCGTTTGTCCCACCCTTATGCTTTTAATTTGCACGAAATAGTATGAAAATAGAATCAAGATAGATGGGCACAAACTTGAACTTTTCCACTAAGATTCAAAGAACACAAGCAACCAAAAATGATGTATAAGGTCGAACCAAAGATGAACTAAGGGTTGCCATGGGCAATCTTTAGTTAATTTTGATTATATGCACTTATTATCCACAATAAGGTTCAAGTCATGCAATAATCTAGCATCCAAGTGTGTGATGGGTTCAGGAGATGCAGTATATGGACAATAAGTGGGTGTATGGTTGTGTATAGCAAGAATGAAAGATGGTACCAAGTTGTTCAAAAATTTAAAACAATACACAAATGTTTTCCCCTTTTTCTATTCTCTTTTTTTCGTTTTTTTCTTTAATGTCTCTGTTGTTCTCAGACTTTTTTTTTGTTCAGGGGTAAGAGAATGTAACTTCTCTTCTTTTGCCCAAAACGTTGTTTTGGCAAAACCTTGCAAGGAGCTTTCAATTTCAGCCAAGGTAATTCAAATATGCAATATTATGCAAGGGAATCTGAACATAGATGAATCTCGGTTAGGGTTTTTGGTGTTAGGAAATCCAACGAGATCACTGCAAAACACACAGCGGAAAAACAAAAACTTGATCTCCGATTTCCTACCAAGGATCCATGTTGTTCGTTTAATTCGACAAAAGAATAAAAAATTACATCCGTAGATTCAAAATCTGCAGATGGAAGAGGTGCAAAATCACGAACACCCTCTGTCGGTATCCACACAAATGCTTCCGCCCGGAGGCTAGCTCTTCAAACGGCGCGGCTGAAGAACTCGGTTTTTAACAAAAACGGCTCTAGGGTTCTTTGATGATTCTGTATTTTTTGTGTATGTAGTGTATATGAGATACACAAATACATATACACATACGTAGACATCAAAATCCGAGTCCTAATCGGATTAGTTGATGCCAATCAAAATCCATATCAGATACGGATTCTATCAGGATATTCAAAGACCATATCAGATACGAATTCTCTCGTTATTATCCGATAATGCATATATATATATGTATATATATAATCACCAAAAAACAAAATATTATTAATAATACTTAATATCCAATATTAATATTATTAATATTAAAAACGATAATAATAATAATAGTTAATATCCAATATTAATATTATTAATATTATTAATCTCAGCCATACGCATTCTTGTGTGTGACCCGATAGGCCCATATTAATTGGCAGTTGATTAAATCGCTATTAACCAACAAGTCATAATTGGCCTCTAGCAAGGCATTACGACTACCCAATTAATACAAGTAAAGTCCAACTAGCCTTACAATAGTACATGCATTAATCCCTTTGTCACACGATATCTAGTATATAAAAGTCATGGTCAGCGTCATACTTATATTGTTCAAATATATGATTACTCGATCTCTAAGTAGACTGATAAAACAAATGATACTGATCACACTATCAATTCATTTGAGCACGGCCATGCATTTCACAGTCTCACTAATCGAGGGGCCCAAAGATATCTCTCTCAAAAAGAGAGAGACAAATTCAATCTTGATTGTTCAATATCCTCTACATAATTTCTATCATATTCAGTCATGACCTTTATTATTATCCAGTTACGAATAACGTTTGATCATGTCAAAATATAATAGTCCTTATGTTGGAAACAATGACAATCTCAAGTCAAAGGATTAAAACATGACTATCACGAGATTTACTTATGACGCTAATCCATGTAGTAATCTCATGATGGGCCTATCCAATACACTGTTCTCTAACAAGCATCTATGAGATTGATTCGTATCACCATACACATAATCATCTCATGATTATCAAAT
>AP025046.1:21943180-21975083 GCA_036186865.1 Eustoma russellianum
TAAATTGTGTAACATACTAACCAACAATAATGATAATAAAACCTCTTTTATTAATAATAAATGCATAACATAAATATCCAAATCATGGCCTAGGGCACAGACACTAACAATCTCCCACTTGCACTAGGCCTACAAATATCTGAGACCCATAGATCTAGTGTGCTGATCATGCTTGACCCGTGAGAGAGGCTTAGTCAATGGATCCGCTATGTTATCGTTTGTGTCAACTTTGCATATCCTGACATCTCCTCTATCGATGATGTCTCGAATGAGATGGTACCGCCTGAGTATATGTTTAGATCTCTGATGAGACCTAGGCTCTTTTGCTTGTGCTATGGCACCATTGTTGTCACAATAAATGTCCACAGGATTTGCAATGCTAGGTACTACTCCTAGCTCAGTGATGAACTTCTTCAACCAAATTGCTTCTTTAGCTGCATCTGATGCTGCTATATACTCAGCCTCTGTTGTAGAATCAGCCACAGTGCTTTGTTTTGAACTCTTCCCACTAACAGCTCCACCATTTAATGTGAATACAAAACCAGACTGCGATCTGAAATCATCTATGTCGGTTTGGAAACTAGCATCTGTGTAACCATTTACAACTAACTCGTCATCAAAACCTCCATAAACCAAGAATACATCTTTAGTCCTTCAGAGGTACTTAAGAATATTCTTGACCGCTGTCCAGTGACCTTCACCGGCGTCAGCTTGATATCTACTCGTTGTGCTCAATGGATATGAGACATCTGGTCTAGTACATAACATGGCATACATGATCGATCCTATAGCAGAAGCAAAAGGAAATTTATTCATTCGATCTCACTCATCAGATGTCCAAGTACATTGATTCTTGCTAAGATGAATGCCATGAGACATAGGCAGGAATCCTTTCTTGGACTCTTGCATGTTGAACCTCTTCAACATTTTATCTATGTATGTACTCTGACTCAAGCCTATTATCCTTTTAGATCTATCCCTATAGATCTTGATACCGAGGATATAGGTAGCCTCACCCAAGTCTTTCATTGAGAAAGAATTCCCTAACCAAGCCTTAACCTTTTGCAAGGTAGGACATCATTCCCAATAAGCAATATGTCATCCACATATAAAACCAGAAACACTATTGCACTCCTACTAACCATCTTGTAAACACAAGGTTCATCTTCATTCTTGATGAAACAAAAGTTCTTAATTGTTTCATCAAAACGAAGATTCCAGCTTCGAGATGCTTGCTTCAATCCATAGATGGACCTTTGAAGCTTGCAAACCTTCTTTGAATTCTCAGGATTTACAAAACCCTCAGGTTGTGTCATGTACACATCCTCGAGTAAATTTCTATTAAGGAAAGCAGTTTTGACATCCATTTGCCATATCTCATAATCATAGTATGCTGCAATGGCAAGGAGAATTCTAATAGACTTAAGCATAGCAACTGGTGAAAAGGTTTCATCATATTCTATACCATGAGTTTGCTTGAAACCTTTAGCAACAAGCCTTGCTTTGTAGGTTTGCACATTTCCATCCATGTCAGTTTTCTTCTTGAAAACCCATTTGCAGCCAATAGTCTTAATACCCTCTGGAGGATCAATTAAAGACAAACTTGGTTATCAAACATGGATTGCATCTCAGAATTCATGGCTCCAAGCCATTTATCTGAATCTGGACCTGACACAGCTTCTTGATAGGTAGTAGGCTCATCTTGATCTATAAGCATAACTTCACTACCATCAGTCACAAGAAATCCATATCTCTCTGGCTGACAATTTATCCTATCAGATCTGCGTTGGACTTTTGTTACATTTTCAGGTTCCACAACTGTTTGTGGTTCTGAAATTGTCTCTAAAGACGGTTCAATGATATCTTGTGGAACTTGAGTTTCCTCAAGTTGTACTATACTCCCACTAGTTCTCTTAGAGAGAAACTTCTTTTCTAAAAAGACTCCATTTCGAGCAACAAACACTTTGTTCTCTGAGGGAATATAGAAATAGTACCCTTTAGTTTCCTTAGGATACCCCACAAAAATACATTTGATAGACTTTGGAGCTAGCTTATCTGACACTAATTTTTTCACATAAGCTTCACAACCCAAAATCTTAAGAAAAGACAAACTGGGTCTCTTACCAGTCCATATCTCATATGGTGTCTTTTCAACCGCTTAGATGGTACACAGTTCAAAATGAATGCAGCTGTCTCCAAGGCCTAACCCCAAAAAGATAAAGGAAAATCTACTCGACCCATCATAGATCGAACCATATCTAATAAAGTTCGATTTCTCCTTTCAGAAACACCATTCTATTGTGGAGTTCCTTGAGGAGTCAACTGTGAAACGATTCCACAATTTCTTAGATGTTGGTCAAATTCTTGGCTCAAATATTCACCACCTCGATCTGATCGAAGCATTTTAATTGTCTTACCAAGTTGATTTTGTACTTCATTTTGAAGAGTTCTAAACATTTCAAAAGACTCATGCTTATGTTTCATTAGGTAGACATAGCCATACCTACTGAAATCATCAGTAAAAGTAATGAAATACTGAAATCCTCCTCTGGCACTAATGCTGATTGGGCCGCATACATCTGTATGTACCAAGCCTAATAAGTCATTAGCCCTTTCACTATGTCCAGTAAAAGGTGTCTTTGTCATCTTTCCAAGCAAACAAGACTCGCAATTTTCAAATGATTCAAAATCAAATGATTCTAATAATCCATCTTGATGGAGTTTAGATCGTGCTTCTCATTTATATGGCTAAGGCGACAATGCCATAAATATGCCGGGTTTAATTCATTTGGCTTAGTTCTCTTTGAAGATATGTTATAAATATTACCGTCATTGGAATCATCAAGGTGAAGGACATAAATGCCATTATAACTACTTGCAATACAATAAAGCAAGTCATTTTTATCAAAAATAGAACACATCTTATTTTTAATTAAAAATGAATAACCTTCATCATCCAAAACAGACACTGAAATAAGATTCCTACTCATAGCAGGAACATAAAAGAAATCGTTTAAAACTAACAAAAGCCCATTGGGCAAGACAAGCTCATAGGTCCCTACAGCTATAGCAGCAACTCTTGCTCTATTGCCAACACGTAGGTCCACCTCGCCCTTCTTCAGCATCCTAATCCTTTTGGGCCCATGCATATTTGTACAATTATGGGATCCACATCTAGTATCTAATACCCGGGAAGAAGAAGTAGATAAATCAATTTCTATAACATAAATACCTGAAGATGTAGTCGCACTACCCTTCAGCTTCTTCAAATCGTCCAAATAAACATCACAATTTCTTTTCCAATGCCCAGGCTTGTTGCAATGGAAACAAGTTCCTTCCTTAGGAACCTTTGCCTTGGGACCAGGTTTTGGTTTAGCTTGACCCTTGGACCCTTTTGCACCCTTCGCACCTTTAGGCTTTCCCTTGCCTTTACCTTTCTTTTTCATAAGCTTAATATTGACACTCAATACGTGGGTAGGATTTTTTGATATTCCCCTCACCAGTTTTGAGCATACCGTGTAGCTCAGGAATGGACTTTTCCATATTATTCATATTGTAGTTCATAACGAACTGAGAAAAACTGCTATGCAAAGAGTGTAGGATCAAATCCCTGGTGAGTTCCAAACTCAGGGGATATCCAAGTCTTGCAAGGTGATATATATAGCCTTTCATCTTCAAAACATGAGCGCTAACAGATTCACCTTCAGACATCTTACAGTCAAAAAGTGCAACAGCGGTGTCGAACCTATCCTGCCTAGCCTGTTGTTGGAAAGCTTGTTTGAGATGCACTCATCTTATAAGCCTCTAAGTGTTCCAGCTCTTTCTGAGTCCTGGACACATAGTTGCCAACATTAGACATCCTATGTATTTGAATCTTCCACATGCTTCTTATACTTGTTACTTAACAGCAACAAAAGCATCAGCAGGAGGGGGTTTAGGGACAGGGTCATCGAGCATGTAGGACTTCTTTTCTTGTTTGAGAACGATTCTCAAGTTTAGAAACCAATCAACAGAATTAGTCCCACATTCTTTTAATTTTTCTTTCTCAAGGATTGATCGCAGCGATAAGGTGGAATTGTTATTAGCAGCCATTTATGATCTACAAAACATGCAAAGTAACACTTTATTAATAATGAGGGCTAAAATTTGTAAAACTCCCACTAAAACATAACCCTCAAAAGAAATATTTAGTGAGCTAAGATCCATATTTGACTTAATTCTAAACTCAGCTTTGGCATGACGCTTAAAATTAAGTTATTTAGGTAGGTAACTTCTTTACCAATACATCTCATGTAACTCTTAGAATTTATGGAATAATGACATCATATATCATTGTATGTTAGATTCCATCTAATGTCTTGGGCCCAAAACCGTTTTGATAGCCCAATTAAGTCTAACCAATTTTAAACATATGAGTAGCACTATTACTCATCCTACGTAGCTAGGAATGTTTATAGCACATTGCTTTGGCAATACCTTTAATACAATCCCAGTTTTAATAGGTGTTTAAGACATGGATGACATCAAGACTTAAATTATTAATGAGGGTTCAACTTAGTTTATGTCTTGCATTGCATATCATTATATCGTCGCATCCTATATGCATATATAATCTATCATCCACGCATCTCATACAAAATGATAAATATGTAAACGTGACATAGCATGGCCAAACTAAATATGATCTTCATGAGACCAAATGAAGATCATAAAGGAAACCCTATGTGAAAGACTTCCTATTACAACATTTGCAATGATGCATATCTTCTACTCTTGATCTCGTGCCTCCATCTCCATGGAATCCACTCGTCCTTGGTATGTGTCGCCATCACCATTTTTTGTAGCTTGATTCTTCATTTATTACAATAATAAAGAAAAACCTAACTACTTGTATGATAAAATACAACAAAAACTACAGCGGCACGCAGGCCATAATAACTCAAAATAGAAATATGACTAAGTCAATCACATAGGTCCTAAGGCCATGCTATGCACCATGCAAAGACATCAACAATTATAATATATCTTACACAAACAGATTATAACAAATAAATATATATTGACATTCTTAATGTCACAGTAACGAACTATAGGCGTACACATACGTGTAAGCCCTTATACATCAATCAGATTGAAAATTTTCTTTTCGGAACCCTAACACAGACGCGTCAATCATATTAACGATCTTACTGTTTTGAATATGTGTAAGCCCTTATAGAAGCACCGATCGAGCCGTGAGTTATCATTCAAACCCAAAACAGAATCATCAATCGAATTGATAATCTACTATTCAAAATGCGAAACAAAATCAATCTGCCATTCGAAATCCGAAAACAGAATCATCAATCGAATTGATAATCTGTCTGTTTTGAATATGCATAACTCTTACAGAATCATTATTGGTTGTTCATACCGATATAAACATAATCGTTTTTATCATCACATGAAAAGCGAAACTTTATATCACATATAACAATCTCGAATCATAACATCTCATGAAAACGAATTGAAAACATCAATCCGCTCTCACCAGATGAGATTCGAATAAGGTTTTATACATAGCGTATGTTTATATCTAATATAAGCAGAATCAAATTTGATCATCACATGACAAACAAAATCCGCTGTATACAAATCATCTCATGAAAACGATTTGAAAAACACCATTCTTCTCTCATCATATGAAATCCGAGTTGGGGTTTTGTACATATCATGCCATACGAAAAACAGTAAACATATAATCATATAAGCATGATATAATCGATTTATACAAAATCAACAAGTGGCTCTGATACCACTGTTAGGAAATCCAACGAGATCACTGCAAAACATGCAGCGGAAAAACAAAACTTGATCTCCGATTTCCTACCAAGGAACCATGTTGTGTGTTTAATTCGACAAAAGAAATCAAAAATTACCTCTGTAGATTCAAAATCTGCAGATGGAAGAGGTGCGAAATCACGAACACCCTCTGTCGGTATCCACACGAACGCTTCTGCCCGGAGTGCTAGCTCTTCAAACGGCGCGGCTGAAGAACTCGTTTTTTTTACAAAAACAGCTCTAGGATTTCTTTGATGATTCTGTATTTTTTGTGTATGTAGTGTATACGAGATACACAAATATATATACACATACGTAGACATCAAAATCCAAGTCCTAATCGGATTAGTTGATGCCAATCAAAATCCGTATCAGATACGGATTCTATCAGGATATTTACAACTAGAACTCTTTATTTTCACATTCATTACTCTCATCAACTATTTCTTCCTCTTCCTCACATGTTTTCTCAACTTCCTCATTCTCTTTCTTGATTCTTCTTCAGAATAGTACTTCTTAGACTCATCAATGAACAGAATACGTTTAGGGTTGGGGGGATGATTTGCAAAACGACCTTTACTTAAGCATTTAAAACATTGAAATATCACGGAATCTAGTGTTAGAAGTAGTACTTTCCACCTTTTCTTTGCCTTTGTCTACGATTGGAGAGTTGCTTGTTGTGGGATGCTTGGAAAGCTTTGTGGCGCTTTCCCTTAAAATTCATAGCCTTGGCTCTATGCGGGTCTGAAACTTTGCCTAGGGCTGTACCTTGGAAATGTTTGAAGGATTAGGCCGAAAAGAAGGGACAGAGGTACGTACCTTGGGTTGCCTTTCCAATTCTTAGCAGTGTGAACCACAGAAGCTAATCTGAGTAGGGTGTGAGTTTCACTTTGAACGCAATGTCCTTGTTAAGGCAAGCTAAGAACCTTGCCATTGTGGCCTCCTCAGCTTCTTCTATGTTTGTCCTGGTAAGCAATGTTCTAACTTTTTATAATATTCATCAACAGATTTGTTACCTTGAGAGAGAAGTTGCAGCTTTTGGCAGACACTTCTTTCATACGACTATGATATGCATCTCTTCCTCATCTCTTGCTTGAGTTCTGTCCATGTGACAACAGGAGGTTGTCTGGCTCGTCTTCTTGAATTTTTCATATGTTACCACCAAAGTAAAGCATGATCTACAAACTCAAAGTATCATACCGAACTTTGGCCAACTCAGAATAATTAGTACAAGAATACTTATGATCTACCTTAAGTTCCTTTTGCAAGTATGCATCAGCATCACTTTCCCTTTAGCTGTAATGAACTCCTCTTCGAGAGGTTCATTCATTTCATATCTATTGTTATAATACATCTATTCTTGAAATGGTCATTATACTCGGGGAGGTCATCAAATCTATCCTGAAATGAAAATCAGTTTAAGAGTCACCACCAAAGATGTTCCTTCATTAAAAGATACACTTGGGGTTCTCTTCGACCTTGACTAGGCTTTCTCCCTTGGGAGCTCGAGAATTATTTTTAAGATCTTCAATTTCACTTTCATGTGACCGAAAGCATGAATCATGCTAGCAATAGTTTGTTGTAACGTTTCAAGTGTGGCAGGACCTTGGGGTATGCTGGGGGTTGGTGAATTTTCTCTTTCTTGTGAAGTAACCATGATTGAAAGCAAGTAAAGAAATCCAACCAAAAATGACAAGATATTTACTTCTACTTTAAGCCGACAATTGATTAAGCAACAATCTTTGACTATCTAGGAATCAAAGAAGCATAGAAGTCAAGTGATGTTTAGGCTGGATTGAGAAAACTAAGGATTCGAACAAAACAATCCCTTAAATTACTTCAATCATTATGCAATCTCAATGTAATAAAGTGGAAGCCAAGTACACATACACAAGTGCTCAGTAAGGGTTATTTCTTGAAATGTTTTCAACACAGATCAACACTTTGGGTGATGGTACTTTCTTTTTCTTTTTGCATAATTTTCATTTCTAGGTTCCTCTTTTTTGTGAATTTGGAATTTTTCTAATATAAGGCTATTCCTCTTCTTTTGTGCAATCTCTCATGCGTCTTGCCTCTTGCCTCTTGCTTTTGTGATGTAGGTTGGCTTTTATCTCCGTTTCTTTCTCAAAGAAGCTCCATTTTATTTCTTTGTGCTTTTGGATTGTTTTTTTTGTGAGACTACAGCTCACAGCCTTTACGAGACATTTCTCACGGCTTTGGGTGAAAAAGTTACCTTTACAAACACGTCTGAACGCTAATGAAGTGACAAGTATTTCACAAATATAACAACCAAGAATGTATAAAGTTCAATGCAAGTTCAGAAAGTGTAGTGACAACAAGATGATTTGTTTGGGTTGTCAATATAACAATGTGAACTAAATAGATAACGACTGATCTAAATGAGAACCTAAGTCCAACAAAGTCTTTAATCAATTTTAACCAACACAAAGTAATGGTGAATATTCAGCCAACGTTTAAGTATGAACTAATATGCTCGTAATCAATCAATGTTGCACTGCTAAGCCACGGTTTGCAAAATCCTTTTCTTTGTTGAGTTTTCAAGTTTGTACGCCTAAGATAATGTAACAAGTTAAATTACTGAGGTTACACTAGTTTGACATGCATTTGATCTTTGGTTAAGCAACAATGGTGTTTGAACTAGTTATACAATACGACTGAATGCAAACTAACGCTACGTTTCCTTTGTTTTTGGTGATTTTTGGTTTTTATCGAATGACAACAACTTGACAAAAATCATACAACCTATAATTACCTAAATACAAGGGACACACAACTAAAAGCTTGGTCGTTCACGTGAGGAAGGAAAAGAACCAAAAACAGAAAACAGATTTTAGCCTTAAGTGGTTGTGTTTGTTCCTTCTAGTTTTATCAAATATCCAAGACTAAACAAGCTGTGACCCAATATATTTAAACACTATAAGTGTGTCCAAATACGTTCATGAGCTGAAACTACAAGAAAATCATGAAGGAATACAAGTTTAAACTAGAAAAAATTTGTTGGGATATGCGGCTGAAATGCAATTACCGGGTGCCTTTTTCCTTGCTTATTTCCTATGCTAAATTATATCCAAACTTAAAACAAACTCTAGAAAATCATATTTTAGCATGTTATGGATGTTTATGCAAAGTTTGAGCAAATTTGATAAGACAAACTCAATGAAACCAGCTTCCATTCAGGCTGCTCGCTGGGGGACCAAATAGGACATATAGGTAGATTCCTTGCTTTTTTCTTAAGCCAAACAATACCAAATCTCGAAAGCAACTTTACCACATCATAATCAAAAGTTTAGTAGGTGATTTATCAAGTTTCATGCCCAGGTTGTTAGTAGAAAAAAAACAAGAAAACAAGATTTACTACACAAAACAGGATTTAAGAACCTAGTGACTAGCTGATTGTTTTGGGATTTCTGACATTAATGGCTCATTAAATGCCTAAAAACGTACTACACATCATTAGCTAACATATAAAACCACGTTTTTAGACTAAATTCAAGGGTGGAATCCAAAGAAATCACATGAATTCAGTACCTAACCAAACATCATAGGTTTACAGATTTCAGCAACTTAAAAAAAGATAGTTTGAGATGAAGAATACCTTATAGATCTGATACCACTTGATGCACAATCATTCAGCTGTTTAGGACCCTTCTTAACTGAAAGGTACTAGCTGGAGCCAAGGATGAAGGTGCAAAACATTCCAAGAACATCCAACACTTCAACCGTGTGGGATTTCAGCCGAGCTTGATGAACACCTCACAATGACTTCAAATTGATTGGTAAGCCTAAAACCCTCTCAAAAAATTTCCATCCCAAGCATATGAAGTAATACAATCAAGAATTGTTCATGTTTCTTGAAGGGAATCAAAAGATTCAAGGAGAAACTGAAATATATTTTGGAGCAAAAACTTCCAGAAGTTTTGTATATTTAGAATGTGTGTTTACATTGCCCTAAATTATGTCTAAATAAGCCAACAAGACTTCTGGGGGAAGATACAAATGTGTGAGGTCCAATAGGAGCAAAGCAAGAAAACTAAACAAAGTACAACTTGGAAGTAGATTGACAACTTCAGCACATGTCTTCTCGGCTAAAAGTTCCTTTGCCTTGCTAGTTGTTTTGCCTTTAAATTGTGATTGGTTAAGCTCCTCTCTGATTTGGAATATCATTCGACACGTCCTTGATGAGTAGGATTGGTCCCTTGTAGCTGATTGGTTGAGAATCCGACTTGGACAATCAAGAAAGCAAAATCTGTCCAGGTTTGACCTTTGAATTGTTTTGCAATATAACTCTATCTTCCAATCAGATTCAACTCTTGCACATAAAAATAAAAGCTGTATATCGTTTTCTCTAGATGTGTATGGACACCAGAATGACTCTTTTAGAGCTGTAATGAGTGAGTTATTGCCCGTTTGAAGTTGACCTGCTTCAATGTGATCTTTGGAAACGATTGTGTAGGTAGATACAGGCCTTTTTTGGGAAAGTGTTGAACCTTAACATTGTAGCTTATCCTATTAACTTTTCACCTCCAACTGGAGTGAAGTCAATTGGAGTTATGGTTGGTGAGATATGGCTGAAATACTAAGAGGGTGTCATCCTGCCAGCTTCTTCTTTCAACTTTACTTGGTGTATGAATGGCATGGATTCCATCAAGCTTCCTTGGCCTAAAATAAGTTCAAACATAGACCAACAACATATGCAACATACTAGGACATACATTGGTTAGTTTACAAACAATTTATAAAAGAAAGAAAGCTAAGCACTCAACAATATGAACAATACATACAATATTAACTAATATATTACACATGATTCAAAAAATAAGTTAAAGCTTGTATCAAATGGATCCAATTTAGGCTATCTTGACTTGGTTCATCCTTAACATGTTTGTAAAAGATGGTTCCAACTTCATGCATCAATTTTTTGGTCATGCTCCTTGTTATAGGGCCCTTGTCTTGCATTGGTTTTCCTCCTGCTGCGGTTGGTTTCTTCTTGGTTTGGCTGAGGCTCATGAGTTATGCTTACCCAATTCCCCATGGGTTGACATTTTTGTGGACTTTGTTTAACAAGATCGAGAAGTGCTAAAGATAGTGTCTTTATGGTTGTGGATAGGTTTTCAAAGATGGCTCTCAATTTATATCTTATAGGAAAGTTGACGATTGCTTCTCATATTGCTGATTTATTCTTTTGTGAGATAGTTTGTTTTGCATGCATGCCTAACACCATTGTAAATGATAGTGTACTAAATCTCTAAGTCATTTTTTGAGGGTCTTATGGAATAAACCTAGAAGTAAGTTGTTATTTTCTACTACTGCACATCCCCAAACTAATGGTCAAACTGAAGTAGTTCATAGAACATTTTCTCAATTGTTGCGTGCCATTATACTAGGAAGTTGTTTTCCTTTATCGAATTTCCATATAAAAGGGTACATCCTTTTCATCTTTGAGACTGTTTATGATTTTAATCCCTTTTCTCCACTTGATTTGATTCCTATTCCTGTGTATGGACATGCTGGCTTGGATGGGTAAACAAAAGGCCGAATTAATTGCTAAGTTGCATGAAAGGTTGAATCAATTGAAATGCAAAACAAAGAATATGGCATGTAGGGAAAACAAGTATTGTAGACAAATCATTTTTGAGCCAGGTGATCTCGTATGGTCCATTTACAGAAGAAAAGTTTCCTAAGGAGCGTAAATCAAGGTTGATGCTAAGAGCAGATGGATCATTCAAGGTAAACGTGTCGGTGATAATGCTTATGTCTTAGAACTTCCTGAAAGGGTATGGTTCTGTTTCTTGCTTTCAATGTTTCCATCTCACCCCTAATCCTCCTGATACTTTAGATTCGAGAATGAATCCTTTTGAGGACAGGGGAATGATGCGCCATAAGGGCCTATGACAAGAACCAATGCCAACAACTAGGATACGACATTTGTTATCTTTTTGTATAGGTATGAATAAGATGAAACCCTCCGCACATTGGGTTTATCTTCTTGAATCTGCCATTTAGTGTGTTTGCATTCACGTATGATTTATTCTATGTTTACATGTTATAAACAAAATGTAAGGGTTGGAGAGAAAGGATGGATAGTCATTGCATGAATGATAGAGTTTTTGTGATTTTTCCACAGAAGTTTTTGTGTTCCTTTTGTAGGGGCAAGATGAGGAGGATCAAGGATCCCCGTCATGAGTTCCATGGAACTATGACAAGAAGCAAGGGCAAACAACTTGGGTATGAAGTTGGTAGCGTCTTGTATAGGCATGTGCAAGATGAACCTAAGGTTCATTGGGTTCACCTCATTGAGCCCAATGTGTGTGTATGTTTTTAGCGTAATTCTTGTCTCGTTTACTAATGATCCTTGTTTTCATGTCTTTGTTATGTAGGAAAGATGGTGCACACAAACATACAGGTTAAAAAGGGGACAAAAAGAATGTCGCTGTTATGAAGACAAAGGAGAATTTTTTAAAGAGAATGTTGTGTCTAAGAACGTTTTCCCAAGGAACGTTTGTCCAAAATAGAATGTTTATTCTAAGGATTGTTTGTCTTAAGGAATGTTTATCTTGAGGAATATTTGTCCCCATTCCTTATACACGGTTCTGGAAGTTTCATGGAAGCCAACTTATCAAGCTTTTGAAGCCAAGATTATCATAATCTCAACCCTTTTGACCGGCCAAGATAAGTTAGAAGACAAAATTTTAAGATAAATTTGAATTCAATTCAAAGGCAATCCATGTTCAACTTCAGCCAACTTTTGAATTCAACTCCAAGCATATCCCAACTATAATTTTCAGTCAACAAGCCTTCCAAAGGCTACCTACAAGACAGCTGAAGATAGAGACTACAAGGATCAACATAACAACTCAAATTTGAAGATAAGATGTTAGCTTATCAAAGTTTAAACATTATCTTAAATTATAGTTTTTTTTATCCAAATTTTTGATAGACTTTTGAGAGTGAATTTGATCCACCTAGGACTCTCTTAAGTAGCTAGGACCAGCATAAGGGCCTCATCGCCGATTATTCATAAGTCTATTCTTGATTAATACGATTTCGATTTTTCTCTCCAAATTGAGTGAAACTTGTTTTCTTGATTTTTCATTAAAAATCATGGTTAATAATTTTCAAGATTAAGCATTTTGAAGGTGTTTTGCCATAGCTATAGGTATTGTCTAGGAGGGCGTTATTGGTTTTCCTATCAACAACCATATGCTAGCTTTGTGGTACCTTGCTCAACCAGCCGATTTCTACACAAAGGAAGCAAGGAGAAGGGTTCTTCTTTGTGCCAATCCCAATTGTGAAGGAGACGTTGAAGGTGGATGAGTGGATCGCCCACACGCCATCAAATTGGTATCGACAAAGTGACTCTATTCCATCTATATCTTGCGTTTTTCAGTCATTTATACACCTTTTTCCATTCTATTTTTGTGCCTTTTTCTACCCAACATCATACATCTTCAAGTGTCAAAAGACCACAAAAATAGTTTTGTTTTTGAGTCCTCCTTGAGTCATAAAACTGAGCCATTCAATTGTGTTAAAGCTGAAAGTTTTTTTGTAATTAAAACCCTAGTTTTGCATTCCATTAATTTGTTTTCCATCCTAAGTATGCTCCATCATTTTGTGTGTGTTTTATGCATAAAAGATCATATATTTGGTTGCTCAAACTTGAACAATAGGATTTGCATGTAATTTAATATTCAACCCACTACAAATTGTGTTGTATCTTGCTTAAAAGGCCAACTAGTCATAATCAATCGTGTTGCTTACCGTGGCTTTTGGGTAATTGTGACCTTGTGTGTCTTAAACTTCATTGTGTAACTGAATTTATGCCATAAATTTGTTGTTTAAGTGTTGGTACTAACGCACAAAAAAATTAGACTACCGTCAACAACCCTAATTCACCTGAATACTCTCCCACGGTCCAACATCCAAAAATCCAACCCCACGAACCCTCGAACCAGACTTTAAACATCCTATCTTAACCCTCCAACGAAAAAATCTAAGCCAAACCCTAGGATTTGAACTGATTCAAATCTACCATACACCGTACCTACACCCAAATTGGACCAACCCATAACCTTAGTTCCTAGCATTTATAACCTAAATATACCCTACATTCAGTTTCAAAAATCCTATTACACCAAAACACCCAAACCACCCAAAAATCCTGAAATTCTAGCCAAAAACCCTAATGGCAAATAAACCCTAATTTCTTCCACCCTAAAATTATCCCAATCCCAAGGTTATTTGCTGTAATTGAAGGTAGCATTCAAGTGATTAATTTCATTGCACCATTCTGCTAGAGTGTGAAGTTACCGTTTTACCCCCAGTCAGAAAAAGAGAACTGTGAGAATTTCTCACGTTGAAAAACAGTAAGAAAAGAAAGAAAAGAGCAATGAAAACAAAGAAAAAGTCAGAAAAGTAAGGGGAAACCAATTGACACTTTTCGAACAACTTGTGCAAAATTGACTAGTTATGCCACCTTGCAATAACCTTGTGATTTTTAGCCTAAACTTATAGATTTCTCACCATATACTTAACCTTATAAACTGATTACACACTTGAATACTTGATCATTTCATGTTTTGAGTCATTTTTTTGAGTTTGAGTGCAAAGGATCAAAGTTAACCAAAATGTGCCCACAACAACCTCTAGTTATTATTTGGTTCAGCTTCTTACATACCTTTTGTCTCATTTCTTTCCTTTCGAGTCTTAGTAAAAGCATTCAAGTTTGATTGGTGTCATTTGGAACTGATTTGGTGTGAATTGGTGCAAAATTAAATTTGTTTGGTGCTCTCGGATTTTTGCAAACTTTTGGTACTGTTTGGACGTGCTTTTGAGATCACTTAGAAGTTATATAAGTTGTAAACTAACCTATTTCGGTCCAGCAAGCTGCTCAAGAGAGTTTGAGTTGATTTGAAGCCAAAATGGTTTGATAAAGGTGCAAAACGGATTCGATAGAGAAAGTTTGGCATACATCTATCTTCGTTGCTCTCTTTGAGCTTGTTAACCTCAGATTGGTCCAGAATCAAGGTGGTAAGAGAGAGAAAGAAAAGTTAGAGGAGTCTACAAATACTTTGTTTTCACTAATCAGCTCACTTTGCTTGTTTTGTGTTAGTTTGCGTTTTTCTTTGTTTTCTGCTATTCTGCCTTATTTCAGGTAGAAGAAATGGAGCCTAACTCCCTGACTTGTGTTTTCCCTTTGATTCAAGGGCTTTGGACACCTTCAACGGTTTTTTTTGTAGGCTTAATATACTTGCGGATGAATATCATTTGGGAGGGTTGAGGCTTGCCAACTGAGTTCAAGCCATTTGTTAGCCATTGTTCAACAATGCACTTGTTAGTTCTCTAGGACATGTCACACTTCTATGAACATTTAAGTGTCATCTGACCATTCATAACTGCAAATTAGCGTCTCTTATAGTCTAAAAAACCTTCGGACATGTTGTATATGTTGCATATGTTGTTTTATCTGTGTTTGAAATCATTTAGCCTCAAGGAAGCAAGAACCTAACAAATACAAAGTTCAAGCACAAACTGAAACTGAACAGTGAAGCAGACAGCTTGACACCCCGGTTGGTATTTTGGCCATATCTCTCCAACCACAAGCCCAATTGACCTGATTCTAGTTGAAGGTGAAAGCTAAAAAGATTATCTACGACTTTGATGTGTATCACTTTTCAATTAAGGCCTATAACAAGCTCCACAATCGTCCTCAACAAGCAGGCTGCTAGTCACCTGCTTCCAAGGGTCCACATCCAAAGCAGGTTGATCTTCAAAAGGCCATAAATCACTCATCTAACCTCCAAATGACGTCAAAACAGCACCAACATGCAAATGCAGGAAAAGACCTACAACTTTGATTTGTATTTAAAAATCTATTTTGAAGGGTAGGATAGGGTCATTTGCGCGAAACAAAATCAATTGTCCAGATTGGTTCTCTTTTGCAGAGTCGATGTATTTGCTTTATTGAGAATGATGCGTGCAAGACGTGGGCTCCAACAATTCCACCTCCCAAACTCCTTGACAAAAGGTTAGGCACAAGGAAAAAGACTTCCCCTTGCTTCCTTAGTGATAAAATGTGTGGATCATGAGCAAGACCAACAGTTCAAGATGGTCGTTGATCAGGCAAACCAATACAGCCCTCCTAGACGGCACCTTTAAGCAATGACAACACCTACAAAATGCTCAACTTTGAAGGATCTTAACTTAGGTTTTTTATGCAAAACCAAGAAAATAAAGTCTCACGATAAGTGAAGAAAATAGTCAAGAAATTTATTCATCCAAAGTTCCTGTTTCGATGCACCCCAAAAATCCTATTTATAGGCTGCAAATCTTGTCCTATCAGCCTTAAGATTAATAGAAATTATTTCAAATAAAGCTAGCTAACAAATGTATAAATTTTAGATTTGCTTGAAATTCAAAACTAAGATAAGTCTAGCTAAAATTGAAATGCTTGCAAGATGCCATCTTCTCCATGTTCATCCATGAATGAGGACCAAATAATGTATTGGAGGAGCTGATTTGATGAGAGCTTGAACTTGAATTCAAAAGATGGTTGAAGTTTGAATTCAAATTGAGTTTGAACTTGAATTTAAAGTTGGATTCAATTTGAATTGTGATCTGCCTCTCCAAGATGGCGTGTACATGGCTGATTTTGATGATGATAAGATTGTTGGACTTGAATTCAAATGATGGTTGAAGTTTGAATTCAAATTGAGTTTGAAATTGAATTCAACTTGGATTCAATTTGAATTGGAACCTTTCCTTCTTTTCTCCTCCAAGATGGCGTGTACATGGTTGGATATATTGGCTGAAACTTCTTAGAATTTAAGTCTCCAATTGGTTGGAACTTGAATTCAAATCATGGTTGAATTTAAATTCAAGTTTAACTTCAAGTTTAATTTCAATTTGATCTTCATCCTTGCACTTCAAAATGGCCAGCTTCTTGGTTGTTCCACCTAAAAGGAACATATTTTTCATAATTTCATTTTGAGGTACAACTATGGAAGGAAAATCTTTGACAATTCGTCTATAAAAACTTGCAAGTCCATGGAAACTGCAAACTTCCCCTACATTCTTAGGTATAGGCCACTCCACAATAGACCTAACCTTTTCCTCATCCATCTATGCTCCCTCAGCAGAAATGACAAATCCTAGGAAGACTACTCGTTCCAAACAAAAAGAGCAATTCTTAAAGTTGCTAGTAAAGTTGTTTCTTCTTAAGCTTCTCAAAAATGGCGCTAATGTGGTCAAGTTGATCTTCTAGTTTCACGAAGGATTGGGATATCATCAAAATAAACAACAACAAATCGTCCTATGAACGCTCGTAAGACTTCATTCATCAGCCCCATAAAGGTGCTAGGGTGTTGGTGAGCCCGAAAGGCATCACTAACCACTCATAGAGCCCAAACTTGGTTTGAATGCGGTCTTCCATTTGTCCCCTTCTCTAATTCAGACTTGGAAGAAACCCTTGCTTAAGGTCGATTTTGGTGATCATAAGATGGTTGGAGTTGAATTCAAAGATGTTGAAGTTTGAATTCAATTGAGTTTGAAATTGAATTCAAACTTGATTCAATTTGAATTGGGAATCTATCCTCTTTTCTCCTCCAAGATGGCGTGTACATGGCTGGGATATATTGGCTGCATTCTTCTGTGAAATTTAAGTCTCCAATTGGTTGAAACTTGAATTCAAATCATGGTGAATTTAAATTCAAGTTTAACTTCAAGTTTAATTTCAATTTGATCTTCATCCTTGCACTTCAAAATGGCCGGCCTCTTGGTTGTTGTTTGGATATGTTTTTGTGTTCAATTTTGAAAAGGAACTCCATCTTGGACACATTTGAATTTATCTTTGTGGAGACAAACATGCCTTTCAAGACAACATTCCTTTGTCTCCTTCTTTTGCGCACACGCCTACAATGTTCCTTTTGGGCCTCCATTTCATTTGGATCTTCCATATAGCTAATTTACCCCTACAAAGCAAACACAATAAAACAAAGATCACAAGAAAAAAGACAAATTCAAAGTAAAGAATGCACACACGCACAACGGCATAAAACGCTCAAGGGGTGGTTTCAATGAAGTGACCCATGGAACCTTAGGTTCATTTTGAACATGCTTATACAAGAAGGTTCCAACTTGATGACAAAGTTCTCTGCCCTCCTTGTCTTAGGGCCCTTGACCGCTTGATGGGACCCTTGATCCTCATCAATCCCTCCCTCCTCAAGAGGATTCGTCCTCGAATCAAAAAGGTTAAAACTTTAGGAAGATCAAGGATGTATGCATTTTCACCTATGCGTTTCAAAACTTTGAAAGGCCCATCTCCTCTAGGTAACATTTTTGACTTTTCTCATTGGGAAATCTTTCTTTGCGCAACTTTAACCACACTAATCACTAGGTTTAAACACAACTCATTTTTGATGTTTGTAGCTCGTCTTTCATAAGCATTGTTATTCTTTTCAGGTTGTGTTTTACACGTGTTCATGCAGTTTCTTATCTTTTCCACTTTTTTGTTTACTATCAAGACTTGAACGTTCATGCACAGGAATAGGGATCAAGTCAAGGGGAGACAAGGGGTTTAAAACCATGCACAATTTTCAAATGGACTATGCAAAGTGTCGTGATGGACACTCTTATTGTATGCAAATTCGATATATGGTAAACAATCTTCCCAATGTGTAAGATGTTTTTGCAAAATGGCAGGCAAAAGTTGAGAGAGAGTACGATTAACTACCTTCAGTTTTGATCATCAGTTTGTGGGTGAGCAGTGGTGTAGAAAACAACAATTGAGTACCAAGTTTAGCCCAAAAACATGCCAAAAATGACTAAGAAATTTCATATCTCTTTCACTTACAATTGTTTGTGGCATGCCATGCAATCTCATAATTTCTTTAAAGAACAAGTCAGCAACATGTGTGGCATCATCAACTTTCCTACATGCAATGAAATGTGCCATCTTTGAAAATCTTTCCACCAGAACATAAATGCTGTTGCCCCCCCCCTCGAGATCTAGGATGTCCTAAAACAAAGTCCATGGAGATGTCAATCCAAGGGGAATTAGGGACGGGTTAAAGGCATGCCAAAGGCCATGTGGTTGGGACTTGGATTTGGCTTGTTGAAAGTTATGCAACTAGCATATAACCTTTCGACGTCTATGCGTATGTGGGGTCAATAGAAATGTTCCTTAAGAGTTTCAAGGTTTTGAACACTCCGAAATAACCCATTAAACCTCCCTCATGGGCTTCTCTAGTTAATTGCTTCTCGTAGGGATGATTGGGGAAAACACAACTTATGTTCTTTGAAATGATATCCCTCATGTATGGTAGAATTTCCCAAATGACGCCTCTTTACATGCCTCGAAATGGTTCCGAAATCATGGTCATTTGGGTACGATTCCTTAAGTGATTCGATTCCTAAGAATCGTGAGGATAATGTAGTCACCAATGTGTGTCTCCTAGAGAGGGCATCAACAACTATATGTCCTTTCGTTGTTTGTACTTAATCACGTAAGGGAATTGTTCTATGTACTCTACCCATTTGGCATGTCCTCTTGTTCAACTTTCCTTGCCCTTTAATATACTTAAGTCTTTCATGGTCAGTGTGGATCTTTAGGTTGAAGATAGTGTTGCCAAGTTTGTAGGGATCCACGAGGGCATAAAGTTCCTTATCATATGTAGAGTAATTCAATGTAGTATGTTTCAACTTCTCACTAAAGTAGGCTATGGGTTTGTTACCTTGGGTCAAAATTACGCCTATACCCACTCCACTTGCATCACAATAGATCTCAAAAGTCTCGTCAAAATTTGGTAACCTAAGTATGGGTGCAGTAGTTAGCCTATGTTTAAGCTCATCAATATGCCTTTTGTTGTGGTTCTTCCCACCTAAAAGGCACATCTTTTTTAAACATTTCATTTAGGGGTGCAGCTATGGAAGAAAAATCTTTGACAAATCGTCTATAAAAACTTGCAAGTGCATGGGAAATGCAACTTCCCCTACCTTCTTAGGTATAGGCCACTCCGTAATTGACCTAACATTTTTCCTCATCCATCTCTACCTCCCTCAGCCAAAATGACAAATCTAGGAAGACTACTCGTTCCAATCAAAAAGAGCACTTCCTAAAGTTGGCATAAAGTTGTTCTTGCTTAAGCTTCTCAAAACAGCCCTAATGTGGTTAAGGTGATTTTGTGGTTCTGGAATGGATTAGGATATCATCAAAATAAAGACAACAAACCGTTCCATGAATGATCGTAAGACTTCATTCATTAGCCTCATAAAGGTGCTAGGGGCGTGGGTGAGCCCGAAGGGCATCACTAACCACTCATAGAGCCCAAACTTGGTTTTGAATACGGTCTTCCATTCGTCCCCTTCTCTATTCGGACTTGGAAGTATCCTTGCTTAAGGTCGTTTTGGTGATGATAAGATGGTTGGACTTGAGTTCAAAAGATTGTTGAGTTTGAATTCAAATTGAGTTTGAAATGAATTCAAACTTGGATTCAATTGAATTGGAAATCTATCCTATTTTCTCCTCCAAGATGGCCTGTACATGGCTGGATATATCGGTTGAAATCTTCTTGAAATGTAGTCCTCCAATTAGTTGAAACTTGAATTCAATTCATGGTTGAATTTAAATTCAAGTTTAACTTCAATGTTTAATTTCAATTGATCGTTCATCCTTGCACTTCAAAACGGCTGGCCTCTTGGGTTGTTGTTTGGATATGTTTTTGAGTTCAATTTGAAAAAGGAATTCTATCTTGGACACATTTGAATTTGTCTTTGTGGAGACAAACATTCCTTTCAAGACAACATTCCTTTGTCTCCTTCTTTTGCAACACACGCCTACAATGTTCCTTCTGGGCCTCCATTTCATTTGGATCTTCCATATACCTAATTTACCTACAAAGCAAAAGCATAAAACAAAGATCACAAGAAAACAAGACAAAATTTAAAGTAAAGAATTCACACACGCACACGCATAAAAGCTCAAAGGGTGGTTTCAATGAAGTGAACCCATGGAACCTTAGGTTCATCTTGAACATGCTTATAAAAGAAGGTTCCAACTTGATGACAAATTCTCTTGCCCTCCTTCTTGTCATAGGGCCCTTGACCTCTTGATGGCACCCTTGATCCTAATCGGACCCTTGATCCTCATCAGAGAACCTATCACAAGTCAAGCTTCCAAGCAACTCTCGGGCCTTTGATAAGACTTCTGAGACTATGCTTTTGGCTAGGCCAATCGCAAAAGAGACGTTGCCTTTAACTTTCCAAAAAACAACAAAACTATTGAATCTGCTGAGAAGCTTAAACCAATAACAAAACTTGCTTCTCAAGCTTTGTTTACCAAAATTTCTTCTTTGATTTCGTTGGTTCTTTTCATATAGATATTTAGCATAAATTTAGCTTAGTTTGGCTATAAAAGAATGGCCAAAAACCATGTAAAAAAGGTAGAGACATTTCAGATTTTATACAAACCAGTAGTAAGCTGTTTTCTCTCCAAGACTTTGTCTTATGTTTTCCCTTTGATTCAAAGGCTTTCGGACCCCTTCAAGGCTTCAAGAAACATGTTTGTAGGATAATATATTTTGGGTGAATATCATTTTGGAGGGTTGGGCTTGCCCAACTGAGTTGAAGCCCTTTGTTAGCCATTTTTTCAATCATCTGACCATTCATAACTACAAATTAACGTCTCTTATAGCCTAAAAAACCTTAGGACATGTTGTATATGTTGCATATGTTGTTTTGTGTGTGTTAGAACTCATTTAGGCTCAAAGAAGCAAGAATCAAACAAATCCAAAGTTCAAGCACAAAGCTGAAACTGAACAGTGGAGTAGACAGCTTGTCACCTGGTTGGTATTTTGGTCGTATCTCTCCAAACACAATCCCAATTGACCTGATTCAAGTTGGAGGTGAAAGCTAAAAAGATTATCTACAACTTTTCTGTGCATTCATTTTCTATTAGAGGCATTTATCAAGCTCCGCAATCATCCTTAACAAGCAGGTCGCCAGTCACCTGCTTCCAAAGGTCCACATCCGAAGCAGGTCAATCTTTAAAAAGCCAATCACTCATCTGACCTCCAAATGATATTAAATTGGTGCCGAAATTCAAATTCAAAAAAAGACCTACAACTTTGATTTGTATTTCAAAATCTAATTCGAAGGGTAGGATGAAAATATGGGGGGAAACAAAATCAACTGTTCAGATTGGTTCTGTTTTGTATAGTCTGCTGTATTTGCCTTATTGAGAACCAATCACCAGTCAAGCTTCCAATCAACTCTCAGGTATTTGAGAAGCTTCTGAAACTATGCTTTTGGATGGGCCAATCACAAAGGAGACGTTGCCTTCAATTTGCCAAAGCAAAACAACAAAACTGTTGAATTACCGAGAAGCTTAAACCAACAACTCTAGATTCTCAAGCTTTGTTTACCAAACTTCCTTCCTTATTTTCATTGGTTCTACATATAGATATTTAGAATAAAGTTAGCTTATTTTGGCTATAAAATAAAGTCCAAAAACCATGTAAAAAGGTACAGACATTTCAAATTTTATACAAACTAGCAGAAAGTGTTTTCTCTCAAAGACTTTGTCTTATGTTTTCCCTTTGATTCAAGGTCTTTTTGATCCCTTCAAGTCTTGAACAACCTTTTTTGCAGGCTTATATACTTGGGATGAATATCATTTAGGAGGGTTGAGGCTTGCCCAACTGAGTTGAAGCCATTTGTTAGCCAATGTTCAACAATCGACCAAAATAGAACTGGATTGATGCAAGGTGAGTTGGGAGCTTGTTATGCCGCATCCTATCTTGTGTAAGCTAGTTAAGGAGTTAAAGGAAGATCCCTTATGTTCTCTATCAATTAGCATTAGAGCTTAAGGTACACTTTAACTCCAATCATTTTGTTTTATAAACTGTTTATGTGTTTAGTTTCTGTTGTGTGTTTTGTTCTTTGTTTGTAGCTACTGTATATTTCTGATACTAACTCCCCAGCCCTTAGTAGTTAAAATCAGAAAACCAAAACCGATTACTTTAGTTCATAGGTTTTGTTTTCAGTTTTTTTGTTTCTGTTTGTAACTCATGTTTCTTATGTTTTTTTTCAAATAACTCTTGCATAAAATTTGATAAATCATCAACTGGACATTTGAATATGTTGTGGCACAGTTGGTTTGATGATTTGATGCTGTTGGTTTAAGAAAAACCATGAAATACGCATGTGTGTTCTGTTTTGTGTTAAGTTGCATACACGTGGTTGTAATCTGTTTTCCTTCCATTTTTTCATAGCATTTTCTGTTGTAACTTTGTTTCAACATCATTAAGATGATTAAAAACGTTATGATGGTGTTTGTTTAGCATGTTGTTTGAAACAAAAATCAAAAAAATAGTAAAAAAAATCGGATATTTTCTTTTTTTTTCATAGTCTTGTATAAGCTTGATTTGTGTCTAGTGTTAAACTTTTCTAGATGACGTTTTCTCATACCCAGCATGAACATGACTTCGTTCAAACTCTTCCTAGATGTTTGAATACGCTATGTTAGATTTGGTTTGATGTTTTGTTGTCATTTGAATTCAAGAAAAACAAAAATGCATTCATATGTAAAATGTTTTAGCATAGCCGAATACCTATAGTTTAGAACTTGTTTCCCTTGCCTTTTTTCTTTCAACTTCTGCAAAAACTTTGCATAAAAAATTTAACATGTTTAAATATGATGTGTTAGAGTTTGTTTGAAGTTTAGTTGTAGTTTCAAATAAGAAAATAGCAAGAAAAGTACCCAGTTCAATTCAGTTTTATAGTCGAACACCTATTCTGTTGTTTTTAGATTAATCTTTGTAAAAAAACCCAACAACCCCTTGCCCAAATTCTGTTTATATTTCTTGTGTTTATGTTGTTTTAATGTTATATGATAAAAAATCACAAAAAGAAAGTGCATGTATGATTAAGAAACTGTGGCATGTACAAACTTGATACAACTTGTTTTTGAATCAAACTTTCTGAACCGAGTTGCAGGTGCTGCAAACTAATCCAACTGTCTCAAACTCAGTTTAAGTCATTAGCAAAGATAATGCTCAAGGTTGGCTGAACCTTTGAAATCAAACATTTATTGACTTAAAGCCGTAAAAAGTGTAGCAAACTTGGAAGAAAACAAGAGAGAGATTAAGTTTTAACGTTGTCTTTGCGTTTATATTTACTTTGGGTTGTTTCAATTAACTAAAGACATTGTTGGAATTAAGTTCTTACTTAGGATCAAATGTCTAAATTTCAGCACCACATTGTTATATTGCCAACCTCGTTTATCATCTTGTTGTCTCTATACTTCTTCAAACTTGTATTGAACTTTCATTCATATTTGGTTGTTAAAATTGCGAAACAGTTGTCATATCATTAGCATTTTTCCGTGTTGTTAAGGGATCTTTCACAAAAGACACACCAAAACATTGTGCAAGTAAATGAAAAAGGCCATGAGCAATGTCTCATAAAGGCCGTGAGCAGTAGACTCACAAAACAAACAAAGCCAAGCCAAAGAAAAACAATAAGGGCTTGTTTGTGAAAGAAACTGAGAGAAAACCCTATCTAACGCCAAAAAGCAATAGGCAAGACGTATGAGTGATTGCACAAGAAAGTGAGATGCAACCTTATACAAAAAAAACTCCAAAGTCACAAAAATGGATATACCAAAATTATGCAAACAAAAACAAATACCTACACCCAAAAGTGTTGACTGTTGTTGAAAGGTTCCTGGAACAAACCCTTATTGAACACTTGTGTGTATGTATCGTCATTTCACTTTATTTACAATTAAATGTACATAAAAGTTGAAAGTAAGTTAAAGGATTGTTTTGAACAAACCCTTAGCTTCTTGATGCAGCCTAACATCACTTGACTTTTATCTTTTCTTCTAATCTTAGATAGACCAAGATTATTATTTATTCAATGTCAATTTAAAGTAAGAAATCTACGGTTTTCTTAAAGTTATAGTCTGATTTTACTTGCTGTGATCTATACCTCACAGTTTTACTGTCTTTGGTTGATTGTTTTTATTAAAGACGTCATGTTTTTATCAAAACATTGGGCATGAGTTCTGATTTTGCAAATAACAAACCAAATGTTTGATTCAGATTAGTTAAGCAAAGTGATAATGAGCATGAACATCTTTGAACAGGAAATGCTTAAACTGAATGAGATGCATACAATGAACAATAATTCTGACTTAAAGAAAGTATTGTAACCAAACGATTGTCTGAATGATGGTTTGTATGAGATTAATTTAACCCCCGACATTCATTGAAATGAACATCTTTTATGTACAATGAATGACCAACCAAATGAAGTATATAACTTGGGAAGAAAATAATTCATTTGAGACAAAAATTGGTGGTTTATAAAGTGTTAACAACATGTCTAGAGCTGATATTGACCTTGATAATACTTTGTCTAAAAATTTTTTAAACCTTAACATGTATATAAACGAAAACCCTATGCATGATTTGCATATCCCTGAGATGCTTACATTTGTGTTAGAAAGTGAAATGCATCCTGAACATATTAGCGATGACGTTGGTGTAATTGTGCCTGATGAGAATGACATTGAGAAACTAGATTCATATGATGATTTGCTGGCTGAATTAAATAGTCTACTTGATGTAGAACTTGACAATGTTTCCTTCGAAAAGAATTCAGCTACACATGAGGATAAAAAGTTGGATAATCTAGTTGATGAACTACTTGAGTTATTCACCTTAGACGAAGGCACCGTTAAAAAAAATCACCTAGCCTTAATCTAGTTGAATATATTCATTTTTCCATCTCATTTGTAACTTCTGGTCTAAATATTGCACATATACGTATATACTATACATTGGATATAAATATGTTGCAACATATCATTTGGATGTTGTTTTTAGGATGTTTGGTTTGGTGTAAACTGTTTGCAATCTTACTTTTGCTACATCCTAAAAACTTTAGAAAATATGTACACACCTTATACTTTCCTTGTAAAAGATAAGGGTGCACCAAGGTATATCATCTTCAGCCTACTGTTTTTTAATGTTCATATTTAATTCAGGCGGAATTAAACTTACATGTACATCCTTGTATTCTATCCCCTATTAATGTTTAGATTCGAGGACGAGTCAATTCCGAAAGGGAAGGAATATGATGACTATGAGACATCGAAAACATGTCAAGCACGTGAAACAATGCACTTTTTAGTTTTCTAGGACATGTCACACTTGTATGAAAGTTTAAGGATCATCGGCCATTCATAACTGCAAGTAAACGTCTCTTCTAGTCTAACAAACCTTAGGACATTTTTTATATGTTCATATGTTGTTTTGTGTGTGTCTGAGCTCATTTAGGCTCAAGAAAGAAAGAATCAAACAAGTCCAAATTTCAAGCATAAAGCTAAAATTGAACAATGAAGCAGGCAACTTGACACCCAGTTGGCATTTTGCACATATCTCTCAAACCACAAGTCCAATTGACCTGATTATAGTTGGAGGTGAAAGCTGAAAAGATTATCTACAACTATACTGCATATCGATTTTCCAGTAGAGGCCTGTAATAAGCCCAAAATCATCCTCCACAAGCAGGCTGCTTAGTCACCTACTTCCAAAGGTGCACATCCGAAGCAGGTCAATCTTCAAAAAGGCTATAGCTCACTCATCAATCCTCAAAATGACTCCAACCGGTGCCAAAAATTCAAAAAAATACCTATAAATTTAATTTGTATTGGAAAATCTAATTGAAAGCGTAGGATGGTCATTGGACAAACCATATCAACTGTCCTGATTTGTTCTATTTTATACAGTCTGCTGTATTTGCTTTATTGAGAACCAATCACAAGTCAAGCTTCTAAGTGACTCTTAGACCTTTGAGAAGACTTTTCAAGCTATGTTTTTGAGTTGCCAATCACAAAGGAGACATTGCCTTCAAATTGCCAAAACAAAACAACAAAACTGTTGAATCTGCGGAGAAGATTAAACCAACAACACACTTGCTTCTCAAGCTTTGTTTACCAAATTTTCTTCCTTGTTTTCATTTGTTCTTTTCATATAGATATTTAAAATAAAGTTAGATTATTTTGTCTATAAAATAAAGGACAAAACAATGTAAAAAGATAGAGACATTTCAGATTTTATACAAACAAACAAAAAGCTATTTTCTCTCCAAGACTTTGTCTTGTGTTTTCCCTTTGATTCAAGGGATTTTGATCCCTTCAAGGCTTGAAAAACCTTGTTTGTAGGCTATATTTAGGGTGAATATCATTTGGGAGGGTTGAGATTTGCCGAACTGAGTTAAAGCCATTTGTTAGCCATTGTTCAACAATCTGCCAAAACAGAACTGGATTGAGGCAAGGTGAGATGGGAGCTTGTTTGTGCTTCTTCCTATCTTGTCTAAGCTAGTTTAGGAGTTAAAGGAGATCCCTTCTTGTTCCATCATCAATTGGTATAAGAGCTTAAGGTACACTTTAACTCCAAACATTTTGTTTTATAAACTGTTTGTGTTTTAGTTTACGTTGTGTTTTGTTCTTTGTTTGTAGCTACTGTAGGTTTTTGATACTAACTCCCCAGCCCTTAAACTTTGTTCAAACAGACTTTCAAGTGTTAGCATATGTGTGTTAGTGTTGTGTAAAGCGTTTTTGTCTATAGTTAAAATCAGAAAACCAAAACAGATTACTTTAGTTCATTGGTTCTGCTTCCAGTTTTTTTGTTTGTTTGTAACTTGTGTTTCTTCTGTTTTTTCAAATACCTCTTGCATAAAATTTGATCAATCATCTACTAGACATTTTTATAAGTTGTGGTAAAGTTGGTTTGATGATTTGATGATGTTTGGTTTAAGAAATACGCATCTTTGTTCTGTTTTGTGTTAAGTTGCATACGTATGGTTGTAATATGTTTTCCTTCATTTTTCATATCATTTTCTGTTGTACTTTGTTTAAAAATCCTTAAGATGTTTAAAAACATTATGATGGTGTTTGTTTAGCATCTTGTTTAGAACAATCAAGAAAACAGTAAAAAAACAAATCGGATATTTTCTGTTTCTTAGCCTTGTATAAGCTTGATTTGTGTCTAGTGTTAAATTGTTCTAGATGATGTTTTTTCATACCCTAACTGAACATGGCTTTGTTCAAACTCTTCTTAGATGTTTGACTGTGCTATGTTAGAGTTGGTGTGATGTTTTTTGTCATTTGAATTCAAGAAAAACCAAAATGCATACATATGTAAAATGTTTTAGCCTAGCCGAATACCTATAGTTTAAAACTTGTTTCCCTTGCATGTTTTCTTATCAACTTCTACCCAAAATTTTCATAAACATCCTTGACATGTTTAAATATGATGTGTTAGAGTTTGTTTCAAGTTTAGTTGTAGTTTGAAATAAGAAAATATCAAGCAATGTACCTGGTTCAATTTAGCTTTATAGTCGTGTACCTATTGAGTTGTTTTAGTTTAAACTTTGTGAATAAAAACCCAACAACCCCTAGCCTAGATTCTGTTTATATGTCTTGTGTTTATGTTGTTTTAATATTATAAGCTGAAAAATCAGAAAAACAAAGTGCATGTATACTGTTTTGATCAAGAAACCGTGGCATGTAAAACTTCATACAATTTGTTTTTGAATCAAACTTTCTGAACCGTGTTGCAGGGGTTGCAAATTGACCCAGCCGTCTCAAACTCACTTTAAGTCATTAACAAAGATAAAGGCTCCAAAGTTGGCTGAACCTTTGAAATGAAACGTGTATTGACTTAAAGCCATAAAAGGTGAAGCAAAATTGGAAGAAAACAATAACATCAAGTTTTAACACTGGGTATTGCGTTTATATTTACTTTGCGTTGTTTCAATTGATTAAAGACATTATTGGACTTAAGTTCTTACTTAGGATCAAGTTGTCTAAATTTCAGCCCCATGTTATATTGCCAACCCCGTTTATCATCTTGTTGTCTCTACACTTCTTCAAACTTACATTGAACTTTCATTCACATTTGGTTGTTAAAATTGTGAAACAGTTTTCATATCATTATTGTTTTCCCATGTTGTTAAAGGAACGTTCACAAAAGACACACCAAAACCTTGTGCAAGTAAACGAAAAAGACCGTGAGCAGTAGGCTCGCAAAACAAACAAAGCCAAGCAAAAGAAAAACAATAAGGGCTTGTTTGTGAAAGAAACTGAGAGAAAAGCCTATCTAACATCAAAAAGCAAGAGGCAAGATGTACGAGTGATTGCACAAGAAAGTGAGATACAACCTTATACTAAAAAAATTAAATTCACAAAAGTGGATATACCAAAATTGTGCAAACAAAAACAAATACCTACACCCAAAAGTGTTGACTGTTGTTGAAAGGTTCATAGGACAAACCCTTGTTGAACACTTGTGTGTATGTACAGTCTTTTCACTTTATTTACAATTGAATGTGCAGAAAAGTTGAAAGTAAGTTAAAGGATTGTTTTGAACAAACCCTTAGCTTCTTGATTTAGTCTAAACATCACTTGACTTTTATCTTTCTTCAAATCTTAGATAGTCCAAGATTGTTGTTTATTCAATTGTTAATTTAAAGTAGAAATCTACGTTTTGTTGAAGTTATAGTTTGATTTTACTTGTTGGGATCTAACTTGGTTACCTCACAGTATTACTGTCTTTGGTTGATTGTGTTGATTAAAGACGTCACATTTTTATCAAACTTTGGGCATGAGCAGAACTCACGTGATTTTGAAAATAACAAACCAAATGTTCAACTTTATTTAGATAAGTTAAGCAAACTGATAATGAGCATGAACGTCTTTGAACATGAAATGCTTAAACTGAATGAGATGTTGCATACAATGAAAGATAACTCTGACTTAAAGAAAGTATTGCAACCAAATGTTTGTCTGAATAATGGTTTGTATGATCTTAATTTAACCCCCGACATGCATCAAAATGAATATCCCTTATGTAAGATGAATGACCAACCAAATGAAGTATCTAACTTGGGAAGAAGTACTTCACTTGAGACTAAAATTGGTGGTTTATAAAGTGTTAACAACATGCCTAGAGCTGATATTGACCTTGATAACACTTTGTCTAAAAATGTTTTAAATCTTAACATGCATATAAATGAAATCCCTATGCATGATTTGCATATCCCTGATATGCTTACATTTGGGTTAGAAAGTTAAATGCATCCTGAACACATTATTGATGCCATTGGTGTAATTGAGCCTAATGAGAATGACATTGAGAAATTAGATTCATACGATGATTTGCTGGTTGAATTAGATTGTCTAAGATGTAGAACTTGATAATGTTTCCTTCTAAAAGAATTCATCTACACATGAGGATAAAACGTTGGATAATCTAGTTGAACTACTTGAGTTATTCACCTTAGATAAAGGCATCACTAAAACATCACCTAGCCTTAATCTAGTTTAATATATTCATCTTATCATCTCATTTGTTACGCCTGGTCTAAATATTGCACATATACGTATACATTCTACACTGGATATAAAATGTTGCAATATATCATTTGGATGTTGTTTTACTTGTTAGGATGTTCCTGGTGTAAACTATTTGCAATCTTAACTTTGATACATCCTAAACACTTTAGGAAACGTTTACACACCTTATACTTTCCTTGGAAAAGATAAGGGTGCACCAAGGTATATCATCTTTGCCCTACTATTTTATAATATTCATATTTAATCCAGGTGGTGTTGAACTTACGTGTACATCTTTGTATCCTATCTCCTATTAATGTTTAGATTCGAGTACAAATCATTTTCGAAGGGGGAGGGAAAGATGCATGCCTGTGATGCATCGACAACATGTCAAGCATGTCAAACAATGCACTTGTTAATTCTCTAGGACATGTCACACTTGTATGAACGTTTAGGAGTCATCTGACCATTCATAACTGCAAGTTAACGTCTCTATAGTCTAATAAACCTTAGGACATGTTTCATATGTTGTTGTGTGTGTTTGAACTCATTTATGCTCAAGGAAGCAAGAATCAAACAAATCCAAAGTTCAAGCACAAAGCTGAAACTCAACAGTGAAGTAGGCAGCTTGACACCCGGTTGGTATTTTGGCCATATCTCTCAAACCACAAGCCCCATTACCTGATTCTATTTTGAGGTGAAAGCTAAAAAGATTATCTACAACTTTTCTGTGTATCACTTTTCCAGTAGTGGCCTGTGACAAGCTCCACAATTGTCCTCAACAAGCAGGCTGCTTAGTCACCTGCTTCCGAAGGTGCACATCTTAAGCAAGTCAATCTTCAGAATGCCATAACTCACTGATCTGACCTCCAAATGACGTCAAACTAGTGCCAAAATTCAAACTCAAGAAAATACCCACAACTTGCATTTGTACTTCAATATCTAATGCGAAAGGTAGGATGGTCATTTGGGTGAAACAAAATCAACTGTCCAGATTTGTTCTTTCTGTACAGTCTACTGTATTTGCTTTATTGAGAACCAATCACAAGTCAAGTTCCAAGCAACTCACAAGCCTTTGAGAAGACTTCTGAAACTATGCTTTTGTCTAGGCCAATCACAAAGGAGACGTTGTCTTCAACTTGTCAATGCAAAACAACAAAACTGCTGAATCTGCCGAGAAGTTTTAACCAACAACAACACTTCCTTTTCAACCTTTGTTTACCAAAATTTCTTCCTTGTTTTCATTGGTTCTTTTCATATAGATACTTATCATAAAGTTATCTTAGTTTCTCTACGAAATAAAGGCCAAAAACCGTGTAAAAAGGTAGAGGCATTTCAGATTTTATACAAACCCAGAAAGCTATTTTCTCCAAGATTGTCTTGTGTTTTCCCTTTGATTCAAGGGATTTTGGATCCCTTCAAGGATTAAGCAACCTTGTTTGCAGGGTTATATACTTGGGGTGAATATCATTTGAGAGGGTTGAGGTTTGCCCAGCTGAGTTGAAGCCGTTCTCAACAATCGGCCAAAAAGAATTGGATTGATGCAAGGTGAGCTGGGAGCTTGTTGTTCAAGCCTTGAAGGGATCCAAAAGCCCTTGAATCAAGGGAAAACAAAAAAAGTCTTGGAGAGAAAACAACTTTCTGTTGATTTGTATAAAATCTGAA
>AP025046.1:21975183-21997493 GCA_036186865.1 Eustoma russellianum
CTATAGCAGAAGCAAAAGGAATTTATTCATTCGATCTCACTCATCAGATGTCCAAGGACATTGATTCTTGCTAAGATGAATGCCATGAGACATAGGCAGGAATCCTTTTTTGGACTCTTGCATGTTGAACCTCTTCAACATTTTATCTATGTATGTACTCTGACTCAAGCCTATTATCCTTTTAGATCTATCCCTATAGATCTTGATACCGAGGATATAGGTAGCCTCACCCAAGTCTTTCATTGAGAAAGAATTCCCTAACCAAGCCTTAACCTTTTGCAAGGTAGGACATCATTCCCAATAAGCAATATGTCATCCACATATAAAACCAGAAACACTATTGCACTCCTACTAACCATCTTGTAAACACAAGGTTCATCTTCATTCTTGATGAAACAAAAGTTCTTAACTGTTTCATCAAAACGAAGATTCCAGCTTCGAGATGCTTGCTTCAATCCGTAGATGGACCTTTGAAGCTTGCAAACCTTCTTTGAATTCTCAGGATTTACAAAACCCTCAGGTTGTGTCATGTACACACCTCGAGTAAATTTCCATTAAGGAAAGCAGTTTTGACATCCATTTGCCATATCTCATAATCATAGTATGCTGCAATGGCAAGGAGAATTCTAATAGACTTAAGCATAGCAACTGGTGAAAAGGTTTCATCATATTCTATACCATGAGTTTGCTTGAAACCTTTAGCAACAAGCCTTGCTTTGTAGGTTTGCACATTTCCATCCATGTCAGTTTTCTTCTTGAAAACCCATTTGCAGCCAATAGTCTTAATACCCTCTGGAGGATCAATTAAAGACAAAACTTGGTTATCAAACATGGATTGCATCTCAGAATTCATGGCTCCAAGCCATTTATCTGAATCTGGACCTGACACAGCTTCTTGATAGGTAGTAGGCTCATCTTGATCTATGAGCATAACTTCACTATCATCAGTCACAAGAAATCCATATCTCTCTGGCTGACGATTTATCCTATCAGATCTGCGTTGGACTTTTGTTACATTTTCAGGTTCCACAACTGTTTGTGGTTCTGAAATTGTCTCTAAAGACGGTTCAATGATATCTTGTGGAACTTGAGCTTCCTCAAGTTGTACTATACTCCCACTAGTTCTCTTAGAGAGAAACTCCTTTTCTAAAAAGACTCTATTTTGAGCAACAAACACTTGTTCTCTGAGGGGAATATAGAAATAGTACCCTTTAGTTTCCTTAGGATACCCCACAAAAATACATTTGATAGACTTTGGAGCTAGCTTATCTGACACTAATTTTTTCACATAAGCTTCACAACCCAAATCTTAAGAAAAGACAAACTGGGTCTCTTACCAGTCCATATCTCATATGGTATCTTTTCAACCGCTTTAGATGGTACGCGGTTCAAAATGAATGCAGCTGTCTCCAAGGCATAACCCCAAAAAGATAAAGGAAGATCTACTCGACCCATCATAGATCGAACCATATCTAATAAAGTTCGATTTCTCCTTTCAGAAACACCATTCCATTGTGGAGTTCCTGGAGGAGTCAACTGTGAAACGATTCCACAATTTCTTAGATGTTGGTCAAATTCTTGGCTCAAATATTCACCACCTCGATCTGATCGAAGCGTTTTAATTGTCTTACCAAGTTGATTTTGTACTTCATTTGAAGAGTTCTAAACATTTCAAAAGACTCATGATTATGTTTCATTAGGTAGACATAGCCATGCCTACTGAAATCATCAGTAAAAGTAATGAAATACTGAAATCCTCCTCTGGAACTAATGCTGATTGGGCCGCATACATCTGTATGTACCAAGCCTAATAAGTCATTAGCCCTTTCACTATGTCCAGTAAAAGGGGTCTTTCTCATCTTTCCAAGCAAACAAGACTCGCAATTTTCAAATGATTCAAAATCAAATGATTCTAATAATCCATCTTGATGAAGTTTAGATCGTGCTTCTCATTTATATGGCTAAGGTGACAATGCCATAAATATGCCGGGTTTAATTCATTTGGCTTAGTTCTCTTTGAAGATATGTTATAAATATTACCGTCATTGGAATCATCAAGGTGAAGGACATAAATGCCATTATAACTACTTGCAATACAATAAAGCAAGTCATTTTTATCAAAAATAGAACACATCTTATTTTTAATTAAAAATGAATAACCTTCATCATCCAAAACAGACACTGAAATAAGATTCCTACTCATAGTATGAACATAAATGAAATCGTTTAAAACTAACAAAAGCCCATTGGGCAAGACAAGCTCATAGGTCCCTACAGCTATAGCAGCAACTCTTGCTCTATTGCCAACACGTAGGTCCACCTCGCCCTTCTTCAGCATCCTACTCCTTTTGAGCCCATGCATATTTGTACAATTATGGGATCCACATCTAGTATCTAATACCCAGGAAGAAGAAGTAGATAAATCAATTTCTATAACATAAATACCTGAAGATGTAGTCGCACTACCCTTCAGCTTCTTCAACTCGTCCAAATAAACATCACAATTTCTTTTCCAATGCCCAGGCTTGTTGCAAATGGAAACAAGTTCCTTCCTTAGGAACCTTTGCCTTGGGACCAAGTTTTGGTTTAGCTTGACCCTTGGACCTTTTGCACCCTTCGCACCTTTAGGCTTTCCTTTGCCTTTACCTTTCTTTTTCATAAGCTTAATATTGACACTCAATACGTGGGTAGGATTTTTTGATATTCCCCTCACCAGTTTTGAGCATACCGTGTAGCTCAGGAATGGACTTTCCATATTATTCATATTGTAGTTCATAACGAACTGAGAAAAATGCTAGGCAAAGAGTGTAGGATCAAATCCGTGGTGAGTTCCAAACTCAGGGGATATCCAAGTCTTGCAAGGTGATCTATATAGCCTTTCATCTTCAAAACATGAGCGCTAACAGATTCACCTTCAGACATCTTACAGTCAAAAAAGTGCAACAGCGGTGTCGAACCTATCCTGCCTAGCCTGTTGTTGGAAAGCTTGTTTGAGATACACTCATCTTATAAGCCTCTAAGTGTTCCAGGTCTTTCTGAAGTCCTGGACACATAGTTGCCAACATTAGACATCCTATGTCATTTGAATCTTCCACATGCTTCTTATACTTGTTCTTAACAGCAACAGAAAGCATCAGCAGGAGGGGGTTTAGGGACAGGGTCATCGAGCATGTAGGACTTCTTTTCTTGTTTGAGAACGATTCGCATGTTTAGAAACCAATCAACAAAATTAGTCCCACATTCTTTTAATTTTTCTTTCTCAAGGATTGATCGCAGCGATAAGGTGGAATTGTTATTAGCAGCCATTTATGATCTACAAAACATGCAAAGTAACACTTTATTAATAATGAGGCTAAAATTTATAAAACTCCCACTAAAACATAACCCTCAAAAGAAATATTTAGTGAGCTAAGATCCATATTTGACTTAATTCTAAACTCAGCTTTGGCATGACGCTTAAAATTAAGTTATTTAGGTAGGTAACTTCTTTACCAATCACATCTCATGTAACTCTTAGAATTTATGGAATAATGACATCATATATCATTGTATGTTAGATTCCATCTAATGCCTTGGGCCCAAAACCGTTTTGATAGCCCCAATTAAGTCTAACCAATTTAAACATATGAGTAGCACTATTACTCATCCTACGTAGCTAGGAATGTTTATAGCACATTGCTTTGGCAATACCTTTAATACAATCCCAGTTTAATAGGTGTTTAAGACATGGATGACATCAAGACTTAAATTATTAATGAGGGTTCAACTTAGTTTATGTCTTGCATTGCATTATCATTATATCGTCGCATCCTATATGCATATATAATCTATCATCCACGCATCTCATACAAAATGATAAATATGTAAACGTGACATAGCATGGCCAAACTAAATATGATCTTCATGAGACCAAATGAAGATCATAAAGGAAACCCTATGTGAAAGACTTCCTATTACAACATTTGCAATGATACATATCTTCTACTCTTGATCTCGTGCCTCCATCTCATGGAATCCACTCGTCCTTGGTATGTGTCGCCATCACCATTTTTGTAGCTTGGTTCTTCATTTATTACAATAATAAAGAAAAACCTAACTACTTGTATAATAAAATACAACCAAAAAACTACAGCGGCACGCAGGCCATAATAACTCAAAATAGAAATATGACTAAGTCAATCACATAGGTCCTAAGGCCATGCTATGCACTATGCAAAGACATCAACAATTATAATATATCTTACACAAAACATATTATAACAAATAAATATATATGACATTCTTAATGTCACAGTAACAAACTATAGGCGTACACATACGTGTAAGCCCTTATCATCAATCAGATTGAAAATTTTCTTTTCGGAACCCCTAACACAGACGCGTCAATCATATTAACGATCTTACTGTTTTGAATATGTGTAAGCCCTTATAGAAGCACCGATCGAACCGTGAGTTATCATTCAAAACCCCAAAACAGAATCAGCAATCGAATTGATAATCTGCTATTCGAAATGCGAAACAAGGATCAATCTGCCATTCGAAATCCGAAAACAGAATCATCAATCGAATTGGATAATCTGTCTGTTTTGAATATGCATAACTCTTACAGAATCATTATGGTTGTTCATACCGATATAAACATAATCGTTTTTGATCATCACATGAAAAGCGAAAACTTTATATCACATATAACAATCTCGAATCATACATCTCATGAAAACGAATTGAAAACATCAATCCGCTCTCACCAGATGAGATTCGAATAAGGTTTTTCACATAGCGTATGTTTATATCTAATATAAGCAGAATCAAATTTGATCATCACATGACAAACAAAATCTGCTGTATACAAATCATCTCATGAAAACGATTTGAAAAACACCATTCTTCTCTCATATAGAAATCCGAGTTGGGGTTTTTGTACATATCATGCCATACGAAAAACAGTAAACATATAATCATATAAGCATGATATAATCGATTTATACAAAATCAACAAGTGGCTCTGATACCACTGTTAGGAAATCCAACGAGATCACTGCAAAAACATGCAGCTGGAAAAAACAAAAAACTTGATCTCCGATTTCCTACCAAGGAACCATGTTGTTTGTTTAATTCGACAAAAGAATCAAAAATTACCTCTGTAGATTCAAAATCTGCAGATGGAAGAGGTGCGAAATCACGAACACCCTCTGTCGGTATCCACACGAACGCTTCTGCCCCGGAGTGCTAGCTCTTAAACGGCGCGGCTGAAGAACTCGTTTTTTCACAAAAACAGCTCTAGGATTTCTTTGATGATTCTGTATTTTTTGTGTATGTAGTGTATACGAGATACACAAATATATATACACATACGTAGACATCAAAATCCGAGTCCTAATCGGATTAGTTGATGCCAATCAAAATCCGTATCAGATACGGATTCTATCAGGATATTTTACAACTAAGAACTCTTTATTTTCACATTCATTACTCTCATCAAACTATTTCTTCCTCTTCCTCACATGTTTCTCAACTTCCTCATTCTCTTCTGATTCTTCTTCAGAAATAGTACTTCTTAGACTCATCAATGAACAGAATACGTTTAGGGTTGGGGGATTGATTTGCAAAACGACCTTTACTTAAGCATTTAAAACATTGAAATATCACGGAATCTAGTGTTAGAAGTAGTACTTTCCACCTTTTCTTTGCCTTTGTCTACGATTGGAGAGTTGCTTGTTGTGGGATGCTTTGGAAAGCTTTGTGGCGCTTTCCCTTAAAATTCATAGCCTTGGCTCTATGCGGGTCTGAAACTTTGCCTAGGCTGTACCTTGGAAATGTTTGAAGGATTTAGGCCGAAAAGAAGGGACAGAGGTACGTACCTTGGTTGCCTTTCCACTTTCTTAGCAGTGTGAACCACAGAAGCTAAATCTGAGTAGGGTGTGAGTTCCACTTTGAACGCAATGTCCTTGTTAAGGCAAGCTAAGAACCTTGCCATTGTGGCCTCCTCAGCTTCTTCTATGTTTGTCCTGGTAAGCAAATGTTCTAACTTTTTATAATATTCATCAACAGATTTGTTACCTTGAGAGAGAAGTTGCAGCTTTTGGCAGACACTTCTTTCATACGACTATGATATGCATCTCTTCCTCATCTCTTGCTTGAGTTCCTGTCCATGTGACAACAGGAGGTTGTCTGGCTCGTCTTCTTGCATTTTTGCATATGTTACCACCAAAGTAAAGCATGATCTACAAACTCAAAGTATCATACCCGAACTTTGGCCAACTCAGAATAATTAGTAGCAAGAATACTTATGATCTACCTTAAGTTCCTTTTGCAAGTATGCTTCAGCATCACTTTTCCCTTTAGCTTGTAATGAACTCCTCTTCGAGAGGTTCATTCATTTCATATCTATTGTTATAATACATCTATTCTTGAAAATGGTCATTATACTCGGGGGGGGGGGTCATCAAATCTATCCTGAAATGAAAATCAGTTTAAGAGTCACCACCAAAAGATGTTCCTTCATTAAAGATACACTTGGGGGTTCTCTTCGACCTTGACTAGCGCTTTCTCCCCTTGGGAGCTCGAGAATTATTTTTAAGATCTTCAATTTCACTTTCATGTGACCGAAAAGCATGAATCATGCTAGCAATAGTTTGTTGTAACGTTTCAAGTGTGGCAGGACCTTAGGGTATGCTGGGGGTTGGTGAATTTTCTCTTTCTTGTGAAGTAACCATGATTGAAAGCAAGTAAAGAAATCCAACCAAAAAATTGACAAGATATTTACTTCTACTTTAAGCCGACAATTGATTAAGCAACATATCTTTGACTATCTAGGAATCAAGAAGCATAGAAGTCAAGTGATGTTTAGGCTGGATTGAGAAAACTAAGGATTCGAACAAAACAATCCCTTAAATTACTTCAATCATTATGCAATCTCAATTGTAATAAAGTGGAAGCCAAGTACAACATACACAAGTGCTCAGTAAGGGTTATTTCTTGAAATGTTTTCAACACAGATCAACACTTTGGGTGATGGTACTTTCTTTTTCTTTTTGCATAATTTTCATTTCTAGGTTCCTCTTTTTGTGAATTTGGAATTTTTCTAATATAAGGCTATTCCTCTTCTTTTGTGCAATCTCTCATGCGTCTTGCCTCTTGCCTCTTGCTTTTGTGATGTAGGTTGGCTTTTATCTCCGTTTCTTTCTCAAAGAAGCTCCATTTTATTTCTTTGTGCTTTTGGATTGTTTTTTTGTGAGACTACAGCTCACAGCCTTTACGAGACATTTCTCACGGCTTTGGGTGAAAAAGTTACCTTTACAACACGTCTGAACGCTAATGAAGTGACAAGTATTTCACAAATATAACAACCAAGAATGTATAAGTTCAATGCAAGTTCAGAAGTGTAGTGACAACAAGATGATTTGTTTGGGTTGTCAATATAACAATGTGAACTAAAATAGATAACGACTGATCTAAATGAGAACCTAAGTCCAACAAAGTCTTTAATCAATTTTAACCAACACAAAGTAATGGTGAATATTCAGCCAACGTTTAAGTATGAACTAATATGCTCGTAATCAATCAATGTGCACTGCTAAGCCACGGTTTGCAAATCCCTTTTCTTTTGTTGAGTTTTCAGTTGTACGCCTAAGATAATGTAAACAAGTTAAATTACTGAGGTTACACTAGTTTGACATGCATTTGATCTTTGGTTAAGCAACAATGGTGTTTGAACTAGTTATACAATACGACTGAATGCAAACTAACGCTACGTTTCCTTGTTTTTGGTGATTTTGGTTTTTATCGAATGACAACAACTTGACACAAATCATACAACCTATAATTACCTAAATACAAGGGACACACAACTAAAAGCTTGGTCGTGTCACGTGAGGAAGGAAAAGAACCAAAAACAGAAAACGATTTTAGCCTTAAGTGGTTGTGTTTGTTCCTTCTAGTTTTATCAAATATCCAAGACTAAACAAGCTGTGACCCAATATATTTAAACACTATAAGTGTGTCCAAATACGTTCATGAGCTGAAACTACAAGAAAATCATGAAGGAATACAAGTTTAAACTAGAAAAAATTTGTTTGGGATATGCGGCTGAAATGCAATTACCGGGTGCCTTTTTCCTTGCTTATTTCCTATGCTAAATTATATCCAACTTAAAACAAACTCTAGAAAATCATATTTTAGCATGTTATGGATGTTTATGCAAAGTTTGAGCAAATTTTGATAAGACAAACTCAATGAAACCAGCTTCCAATCAGGCTGCTCGCTGGGGGACCAAATAGGACATATAGGTAGATTCCTTGCTTTTTCTTAAGCCAACAATACCAAATCTCGAAAGCAACTTTACCACATCATAATCAAAAGTTTAGTAGGTGATTTATCAAGTTTCATGCCCAGGTTGTTAGTAGAAAAAAAACAAGAAAACAAGATTTACTACACAAAAACAGGATTTAAGAACCTAGTGACTAGCTGATTGTTTTTGGGATTTCTGACATTAATGGCTCATTAAATGCCTAAAAACGTACTACACATCATTAGCTAACATATAAAACCACGTTTTAGACTAAATTCAAGGTGGAATCCAAAAGAAATCACATGAATTCAGTACCTAACCAAACATCATAGGTTTACAGATTCAGCAACTTAAAAAAAGATAGTTTGAGATGAGAATACCTTATAGATCTGATACCACTTGATGCACAATCATTCAGCTGTTTAGGACCCTTCTTAACTGAAAGGTACTAGCTGGAGCCAAGGATGAAGGTGCAAAACATTCCAAGAACATCCAACACTTCAACCGTGTGGATTTATTCAGCCGAGCTTGATAACACCTCACAAATGACTTCAAATTGATTGTGTAAGCCTAAAACCCTCTCAAAAAATTTCCATCCCAAGCATATGAAGTAATACAATCAAGAATTTGTTCATGTTTCTTGAAGGGAATCAAAAGATTCAAGGAGAAACTGAAATATATTTTGGAGCAAAACTTCCAGAAGTTTTGTATATTTAGAATGTGTGTTTACATTGCCCTAAATTATGTCTAAATAAGCCAAACAAGACTTCTGGGGGAAGATACAATGTGTGAGGTCCAATAGGAGCAAAGCAAGAAAACTAAACAAAGTACAACTTGGAAGTGATTGACAACTTCAGCACATGTCTTCTCGGCTAAAAGTTCCTTTTGCCTTGCTAGTTGTTTTGCCTTTAAATTGTGATTGGTTAAGCTCCTCTCTGATTTGGAATATCATTCGACACGTCCTTGATGAGTAGGATTTGGTCCCTTGTAGCTGATTGGTTGAGAATCCGACTTGGACAATCAAGAAAGCAAAATCTGTCCAGGTTTTGACCTTTGAATTGTTTGCAATATAACTCTATCTTCCAATCAGATTCAACTCTTGCACATAAAATAAAAGCTGTATATCGTTTTCTCTAGATGTGTATGGACACCAGAATGACTCTTTTAGAGCTGTAATGAGTGAGTTCTGCCCGTTTGAAGTTGACCTGCTTCAAATGTGCATCTTTGGAAACGATTGTGTAGGTAGATACAGGCCTTTTTTGGGAAAGTGTTGAACCTTAACATTGTAGCTTATCCTATTAACTTTCACCTCCAACTGGAGTGAAGTCAATTGGAGTTATGGTTGGTGAGATATGGCTGAAATACTAAGAGGGTGTCATCCTGCCAGCTTCTTCTTTCAACTTTACTTGGTGTATGAATGGCATGGATTCCATCAAGCTTCCTTGGCCTAAAATAAGTTCAAACATAGACCAACAACATATGCAACATACTAGGACATACATTGGTTAGTTTACAACAATTTATAAAAGAAAGAAAGCTAAGCACTCAACAATATGAACAATACATACAATATTAACTAATATATTACACATGATTCAAAAAATAAGTTAAAGCTTGTATCAAATGGATCCAATTTAGGCTATCTTGACTTGGTTCATCCTTAACATGTTTGTAAAAGATGGTTCCAACTTCATGCATCAATTTTTTGGGTCATGCTCCTTGTTATAGGGCCCTTGTCTTGCATTGGTTTTCCTCCTGCTGCGGTTGGTTTCTTCTTGGTTTGGCTGAGGCTCATGAGTTATGCTTACCCAATTCCCCATGGGTTGACATTTTTGTGGAACTTTGTTTAACAAGATCGAGAAGTGCTAAAGATAGTGTCTTTATGGTTGTGGATAGGTTTTCAAAGATGGCTCAATTTATATCTTATAGGAAAGTTGACGATGCTTCTCATATTGCTGATTTATTCTTTTGTGAGATAGTTTGTTTGCATGGCATGCCTAACACCATTGTAAATGATAGTGTACTAAATCTCTAAGTCATTTTTGAGGGTCTTATGGAATAAACCTAGAAGTAAGTTGTTATTTTCTACTACTGCACATCCCCAAACTAATGGTCAAACTGAAGTAGTTCATAGAACATTTTCTCAATTGTTGCGTGCCATTATACTAGGAAGATTGTTTTCCTTTTATCGAATTTCCATATAAAAGGGTACATCCTTTTCATCTTTTGAGACTGTTTATGATTTTAATTCCCTTTTCTCCACTTGATTTGATTCCTATTCCTGTGTATGGACATGCTGGCTTGGATGGTAAACAAAGGCCGAATTAATTGCTAAGTTGCATGAAAAGGTTGTGTTGAAATCAATTGAAATGCAAAACAAAGAATATGCATGTAGGGAAAACAAGTATTGTAGACAAATCATTTTTGAGCCAGGTGATCTCGTATGGTCACATTTACAGAAAGAAAAGTTTCCTAAGGAGCGTAAATCAAGGTTTGATGCTAAGAGCAGATGGATCATTCAAGGTAAACGTGTCGGTGATAATGCTTATGTCTTAGAACTTCCTGAAAGGTATGGTTTCTGTTTCTTCTGCTTTCAATGTTTCCATCTCACCCCTAATCTCCTGATACTTTAGATTCGAGAATGAATCCTTTTGAGGACAGGGGAATGATGCGCCATAAGGGCCTATGACAAGAACCAATGCCAAACAACTAGGATACGACATTTGTATCTTTTTGTATAGGTATGAATAAGATGAACCCTCCGCACATTGGGTTTATCTTCTTGAATCTGCCATTTAGTGTGTTTTGCATTCACGTATGATTATTCTATGTTTTACATGTTATAAACAAAATGTAAGGGTTGGAGAGAAAGGATGGATAGTCATTGCATGAATGATAGAGTTTTTGTGATTTTCCACAGAAGTTTTTGTGTTTCCTTTTGTAGGGGCAAGATGAGGAGGATCAAGGATCCCGTCATGAGTTCCATGGAACTATGACAAGAAGCAAGGGCAAACAACTTGGGTATGAAGTTGGTAGCGTCTTGTATAGGCATGTGCAAGATGAACCTAAGGTTCATTGGGTTCACCTCATTGAGCCCAAATGTTGTGTGTATGTTTTTAGCGTAATTCTTGTCTCGTTTACTAATGATCCTTGTTTTCATGTCTTTGTTATGTAGGAAAGATGGTGCACACAAACATACAGGTTAAAAAGGGGACAAAAAGAATGTCGCTGTTATGAAGACAAAGAGAATTTTTAAAGAGAATGTTGTCTAAAGAACGTTTCCCAAGGAACGTTTGTCCAAAATAGAATGTTTATTCTAAGGATTGTTTGTCTTAAGGAATGTTTATCTTGAGGAATATTTGTCCCCATTCCTTATACACGGTTCTGGAAGTTTCATGGAAGCCAACTTATCAAGCTTTTGAAGCCAAGATTATCATAATCTCAACCCTTTTGACCGGCCAAGATAAGTTAGAAGACAAAATTTTAAGATAAATTTGAATTCAATTCAAGGCAATCCATGTTCAACTTCAGCCAACTTTTGAATTCAACTCCAAGCATATCCCAACTATAATTTTCAGTCAACAAGCCTTCCAAAGGCTACCTACAAGACAGCTGAAGATAGAGACTACAAGGATCAACATAACAACTCAAATTTGAAGATAAGATGTTAGCTTATCAAAGTTTAAACATTATCTTAAATTATAGTTTTTTTTATCCAAATTTTTGATAGACTTTTGAGAGTGAATTTGATCCACCTAGGACTCTCTTAAGTAGCTAGGACCAGCATAAGGGCCTCATCGCCGATTATTCATAAGTCTATTCTTGATTAATACGATTTCGATTTTCTCTCCAAATTGAGTGAAACTTGTTTTCTTGATTTTTCATTAAAAATCATGGTTAATAATTTTCAAGATTAAGCATTTTGAAGGTGTTTGCCATAGCTATAGGTATTGTCTAGGAGGGCGTTATTGGTTTTCCTATCAACAACCATATGCTAGCTTTGTGGTACCTTGCTCAACCAGCCGATTTCTACACAAAGGAAGCAAGGAGAAGGGTTCTTCTTTGTGCCAATCCCAATTGTGAAGGAGAACGTTGAAGGTGGATGAGTGGATCGCCCACACGCCATCAAATTGGTATCGACAAAGTGACTCTATTCCATCTATATCTTGCGTTTTTCAGTCATTTATACACTTTTTCCATTCTATTTTGTGCCTTTTCTACCCAACATCATACATCTTCAGTGTCAAAAGACCACAAAAATAGTTTTGTTTTTGAGTCCTCCTTGAGTCATAAAACTGAGCCATTCAATTGTGTTAAAAGCTGAAAGTTTTTGTAATTAAAACCCTAGTTTTGCATTCCATTAATTTGTTTTCCATCCTAAGTATGCTCCATCATTTTGTGTGTGTTTTATGCATAAAAGATCATATATTTGGTTGCTCAAACTTGAACAATAGGATTTGCATGTAATTTAAATATTCAACCCACTACAAATTGTGTTATCTTGCTTAAAAGGCCAACTAGTCATAATCAATCGTGTTGCTACCGTGGCTTTTGGGTAATTGTGACCTTGTGTGTCTTAAACTTCATTGTGTAACTGAATTTATGCCATAAATTTGTTGTTTAAGTGTTGGTACCTAACGCACAAAAAATTAGACTACCGTCAAAAACCCTAATTCACCTGAATACTCTCCCACGGTCCAACATCCAAAAATCCAACCCCACGAACCCTCGAACCAGACTTTAAACATCCCTATCTTAACCCTCCAACGAAAAAATCTAAGCCAAACCCTAGGATTTGAACTTGATTCAAATCTACCATACACCGTACCTACACCCAAATTGACCAACCATAACCTTAGTTCCTAGCATTTATAACCTAAATATACCCTACATTCAGTTTCAAAAATCCTATTACACCAAAACACCCAAACCACCCCAAAAATCCTGAAATTCTAGCCAAAAAACCCTAATTGCAAATAAACCCTAATTTCTTCCACCCTAAAATTATCCCAATCCCAAGGTTATTTGCTGTAATTGAAGGTAGCATTCAAGTGATTAATTTCATTGCACCATTCTGCTAGAGTGTGAAGTTACCGTTTTACCCCCAGTCAGAAAAAAGAGAACTTGTGAGAATTTCTCACGTTGAAAACAGTAAGAAAAGAAAGAAAAGAGCAATGAAAAACAAAAGAAAAAGTCAGAAAAGTAAAGGGGGAAACCAATTGACACTTTTCGAACAACTTGTGCAAAATTGACTAGTTATGCACCTTGCAATAACCTTGTGATTTTTAGCCTAAACTTATAGATTTCTCACCATATACTTAACCTTATAAACTGATTACACACTTGAATACTTGATCATTTCATGTTTTGAGTCATTTTTTGAGTTTGAGTGCAAAGGATCAAAGTTAACCAAAATGTGCCCACAACAACCTCTAGTTATTATTTGGTTCAGCTTCTTACATACCTTTTGTCTCATTTCTTCTTTCGAGTCTTAGTAAAAGCATTCAAGTTTGTATTGGTGTCATTTGGAACTGATTTGGTGTGAATTGGTGCAAAATTAAATTTGTTTGGTGCTCTCGGATTTTGCAAACTTTTGGTACTGTTTGGACGTGCTTTTGAGATCACTTAGAAGTTATATAAGTTGTAAACTAACCTATTTCGGTCCAGCAAGCTGCTCAAGAGAGTTTGAGTTGATTTGAAGCCAAAATGGTTGATAAAGGTGCAAAACGGATTCGATAGAGAAAGTTTGGCATACATCTATCTTCGTTGCTCTCTTTGAGCTTTGTTAACCTCAGATTGGTCCAGAATCAAGGTGGTAAGAGAGAGAAAGAAAAGTTAGAGGAGTCTACAAATACTTTGTTTTCACTAATCAGCTCACTTTGCTTGTTTTGTGTTAGTTTTGCGTTTTCTTTGTTTTCTGCTATTCATGCTTATTTCAGGTAGAAAATGGAGCCTAACTCCCTTGACTTGTGTTTTCCCTTTGATTCAAGGGCTTTTGGACACCTTCAACGGTTTTTTTGTAGGCTTATATACTTGCGGATGAATATCATTTGGGAGGGTTGAGGCTTGCCAACTGAGTTCAGCCATTTGTTAGCCATTGTTCAACAATGCACTTGTTAGTTCTCTAGGACATGTCACACTTCTATGAACATTTAAGTGTCATCTGACCATTCATAACTGCAAATTAGCGTCTCTTATAGTCTAAAAAACCTTCGGACATGTTGTATATGTTGCATATGTTGTTTTATCTGTGTTTGAAATCATTTAGCCTCAAGGAAGCAAGAACCTAACAAATACAAAGTTCAAGCACAAACTGAAACTGAACAGTGAAGCAGACAGCTTGACACCCGGTTGGTATTTTGGCCATATCTCTCCAACCACAAGCCCAATTGACCTGATTCTAGTTGAAGGTGAAAGCTAAAAAGATTATCTACGAATTTGATGTGTATCACTTTTCAATTAAAGGCCTATAACAAGCTCCACAATCGTCCTCAACAAGCAGGCTGCTAGTCACCTGCTTCCAATGGTCCACATCCAAAGCAGGTTGATCTTCAAAAGGCCATAAATCACTCATCTAACCTCCAAATGACGTCAAAACGGCACCAACATGCAAATGCAGGAAAAGACCTACAACTTTGATTTGTATTTAAAAATCTATTTTGAAGGGTAGGATGGTCATTTGCGCGAAACAAAATCAATTGTCCAGATTGGTTCTCTTTTGCAGAGTCGATGTATTTGCTTTATTGAGAATGATGCGTGCAAGACGTGGGCTCCAACAATTCCACCTCCCAAACTTCCTTGACAAAAGGTTAGGCACAAGGAAAAAGACTTCCCCTTGCTTCCTTAGTGATAAAAATGTGTGGATCAATGAGCAAGACCAACAGTTCAAGATGGTCGTTGATCAGGCAAACCAATACAGCCCTCCTAGACGGCACCTTTAAGCATGACAACACCTACAAAATGCTCAACTTTGAAGGATCTTAACTTAGGTTTTTTATGCAAAACCAAGAAAATAAAGTCTCACGATAAGTGAAGAAAATATCAAGAAATTTTATTCATCCAAAGTTCCTGTTTCGATGCACCCCAAAAATCCTATTTATAGGCTGCAAATCTTGTCCTATCAGCCTTAAGATTAATAGAATTATTTCAAATAAAGCTAGCTAACAATGTATAAATTTTAGATTTGCTTGAAATTCAAAACTAAGATAAGTCTAGCTAAAATTGAAATGCTTGCAAGATGCCATCTTCTCCATGTTCATCCATGAATGAGGACCAAATAATGTATTGGAGGAGCTGATTTGATGAGAGCTTGAACTTGAATTCAAAAGATGGTTGAAGTTTGAATTCAAATTGAGTTTGAACTTGAATTTAAAGTTGGATTCAATTTGAATTGTGATCTGCCTCTCCAAGATGGCGTGTACATGGCTGATTTTGATGATGATAAGATTGTTGGACTTGAATTCAAATGATGGTTGAAGTTTGAATTCAAATTGAGTTTGAAATTGAATTCAAACTTGGATTCAATTTGAATTGGAACCTTTCCTTCTTTTCTCCTCCAAGATGGCGTGTACATGGTTGGATATATTGGCTGAAACTTCTTAGAATTTAAGTCTCCAATTGGTTGGAACTTGAATTCAAATCATGGTTGAATTTAAATTCAAGTTTAACTTCAAGTTTAATTTCAATTTGATCTTCATCCTTGCACTTCAAAATGGCCAGCTTCTTGGTTGTTCCAACCTAAAAGGAACATATTTTTTCATAATTTCATTTTGAGGTACAACTATGGAAGGAAAATCTTTGACAATTCGTCTATAAAAACTTGCAAGTCCATGGAAACTGCAAACTTCCCCTACATTCTTAGGTATAGGCCACTCCACAATAGACCTAACCTTTTCCTCATCCATCTATGCTCCCTCAGCAGAAATGACAAATCCTAGGAAGACTACTCGTTCCAAACAAAAAGAGCACTTCTTAAAGTTGGCGTAAAGTTGTTCTTGCTTAAGCTTCTCAAAAATGGCGCTAATGTGGTCAAGTTGATCTTCTATGTTTCACGAATGGATTGGGATATCATCAAAATAAACAACAACAAATCGTCCTATGAACGCTCGTAAGACTTCATTCATCAGCCCCATAAAGGTGCTAGGGGTGTTGGTGAGCCCGAAAGGCATCACTAACCACTCATAGAGCCCAAACTTGGTTTTGAATGCGGTCTTCCATTTGTCCCCTTCTCTAATTCAGACTTGGAAGAACCCTTGCTTAAGGTCGATTTTGGTGATCATAAGATGGTTGGAGTTGAATTCAAAAGATGGTTGAAGTTTGAATTCAAATTGAGTTTGAAATTGAATTCAAACTTGGATTCAATTTGAATTGGAATCTATCCTTCTTTTCTCCTCCAAGATGGCGTGTACATGGCTGGATATATTGGCTGCATTCTTCTTGAAATTTAAGTCTCCAATTGGTTGAAACTTGAATTCAAATCATGGTTGAATTTAAATTCAAGTTTAACTTCAAGTTTAATTTCAATTTGATCTTCATCCTTGCACTTCAAAATGGCCGGCCTCTTGGTTGTTGTTTGGATATGTTTTTGTGTTCAATTTTGAAAAAGGAACTCCATCTTGGACACATTTGAATTTATCTTTGTGGAGACAAACATGCCTTTCAAGACAACATTCCTTTGTCTCCTTCTTTTGCGACACACGCCTACAATGTTCCTTTTGGGCCTCCATTTCATTTGGATCTTCCATATAGCTAATTTACCTACAAAGCAAACACATAAAACAAAGATCACAAGAAAAAAAGACAAAATTCAAAGTAAAGAATGCACACACGCACACGCATAAAACGCTCAAGGGGTGGTTTCAATGAAGTGAACCCATGGAACCTTAGGTTCATTTGAACATGCTTATACAAGAAGGTTCCAACTTGATGACAAAGTTCTCTTGCCCTCCTTGTCTTAGGGCCCTTGACCGCTTGATGGGACCCTTGATCCTCATCAATCCCTCCCTCCTCAAGAGGATTCGTCCTCGAATCAAAAAGGTTAAAACTTTTAGGAAGATCAAGGATGTATGCATTTTCACCTATGCGTTTCAAAACTTTGAAAGGCCCATCTCCTCTAGGTAACATTTTTGACTTTTTCTCATTGGGAAATCTTTCTTTGCGCAACTTTAACCACACTAAATCACTAGGTTTAAACACAACTCATTTTTGATGTTTGTTAGCTCGTCTTTCATAAGCATTGTTATTCTTTTCAGGTTGTGTTTTAACGTGTTCATGCAAGTTTCTTTATCTTTTCCACTTTTTGTTTACTATCAAGACTTGAACGTTCATGCACAGGAATAGGGATCAAGTCAAGGGGAGACAAGGTGTTAAAACCATGCACAATTTTCAAATGGACTATGCAAAGTGTCGTGATGGACACTCTTATTGTATGCAAATTCGATATATGGTAAACAATCTTCCCAATGTTTAAGATGTTTTTGCAAAATGGCAGGCAAAGTTGAGAGAGAGTACGATTAACTACTTCAGTTTGATCATCAGTTTGTGGGTGAGCAGTGGTAGAAAACAACAATTGAGTACCAAGTTTAGCCCAAAAAACATGCCAAAAATGACTAAGAAATTTCATATCTCTTTCACTTACAATTGTTTGTGGCATGCCATGCAATCTCATAATTTCTTTAAAGAACAAGTCAGCAACATGTGTGGCATCATCAACTTTCCTACATGCAATGAAATGTGCCATCTTTGAAAATCTTTCCACCAGAACATAAATGCTGTTGCCCCCCCCCCCTCGAGATCTAGGATGTCCTAAAACAAAGTCCATGGAGATGTCAATCCAAGGGGAATTAGGGACGGGTAAAGGCATGCAAAGGCCATGTGGTTGGGACTTGGATTTGGCTTGTTTGAAAGTTATGCAACTAGCATATAACCTTTCGACGTCTATGCGTATGTGGGGTCAATAGAAATGTTCCTTAAGAGTTTCAAGGTTTTGAACACTCCGAAATAACCCATTAAACCTCCCTCATGGGCTTCTCTAGTTAATGCTTCTCGTAGGGATGATTGGGGAAAACACAACTTATGTTCTTTGAAATGATATCCCTCATGTATGTAGAATTTCCCAAATGACGCCTCTTTACATGCCTCGAAAATGGTTCCGAAATCATGGTCATTTGGGTACGATTCCTTAAGTGATTCGATTCCTAAGAATCGTGAGGATAATGTAGTCACCAATGTGTGTCTCCTAGAGAGGGCATCAACAACTATATTGTCCTTTCGTTGTTTGTACTTAATCACGTAAGGGAATTGTTCTATGTACTCTACCCATTTGGCATGTCTCTTGTTCAACTTTCCTTGCCCTTTAATATACTTAAGTCTTTCATGGTCAGTGTGGATCTTTAGGTTGAAGATAGTGTTGCCAAGTTTGTAGGGATCTCACGAGGGCATAAAGTTCCTTATCATATGTAGAGTAATTCAATGTAGTATGTTTCAACTTCTCACTAAAGTAGGCTATGGGTTTGTTACCTTGGGTCAAAATTACGCCTATACCCACTCCACTTGCATCACAATAGATCTCAAAAGTCTCGTCAAAATTTGGTAACCTAAGTATGGGTGCAGTAGTTAGCCTATGTTTAAGCTCATCAAATGCCTTTTGTTGTGGTTCTTCCCACCTAAAAGGCACATCTTTTTTAAACATTTCATTTAGGGGTGCAGCTATGGAAGAAAAATCTTTGACAAATCGTCTATAAAAACTTGCAAGTGCATGGGAAATGCAAACTTCCCCTACATTCTTAGGTATAGGCCACTCCGTAATTGACCTAACATTTTCCTCATCCATCTCTACTCCCTCAGCCAAAATGACAAATCCTAGGAAGACTACTCGTTCCAATCAAAAAGAGCACTTCCTAAAGTTGGCATAAAGTTGTTCTTGCTTAAGCTTCTCAAAACAGCCCTAATGTGGTTAAGGTGATTTTTGTGGTTCTGGAATGGATTAGGATATCATCAAAATAAAAGACAACAAACCGTTCCATGAATGATCGTAAGACTTCATTCATTAGCCTCATAAAGGTGCTAGGGGCGTGGGTGAGCCCGAAGGGCATCACTAACCACTCATAGAGCCCAAACTTGGTTTTGAATACGGTCTTCCATTCGTCCCCTTCTCTTATTCGGACTTGGAAGTATCCTTGCTTAAGGTCGATTTTGGTGATGATAAGATGGTTGGACTTGAGTTCAAAAGATGGTTGAAGTTTGAATTCAAATTGAGTTTGAAATTGAATTCAAACTTGGATTCAATTTGAATTGGAATCTATCCTTATTTTCTCCTCCAAGATGGCCTGTACATGGCTGGATATATCGGTTGAAATCTTCTTGAAATTTAAGTCTCCAATTAGTTGAAACTTGAATTCAAATCATGGTTTGAATTTAAATTCAAGTTTAACTTCAAGTTTAATTTCAATTTGATCTTCATCCTTGCACTTCAAAACGGCTGGCCTCTTGGTTGTTGTTTGGATATGTTTTTGAGTTCAATTTTGAAAAAGGAATTCTATCTTGGACACATTTTAATTTGTCTTTGTGGAGACAAACATTCCTTTCAAGACAACATTCCTTTGTCTCCTTCTTTTGCAACACACGCCTACAATGTTCCTTTTGGGCCTCCATTTCATTTGGATCTTCCATATACCTAATTTACCTACAAAGAAAAAGCATAAAACAAAGATCACAAGAAAACAAGACAAAATTTAAAGTAAAGAATTCACACACGTACACGCATAAATGCTCAAAGGGTGGTTTCAATGAAGTGAACCCATGGAACCTTAGGTTCATCTTGAACATGCTTATAAAAGAAGGTTCCAACTTGATGACAAAGTTCTCTTGCCCACCTTCTTGTCATAGGGCCCTTGACCTCTTGATGGGACCCTTGATCCTAATCGGACCCTTGATCCTCATCAGAGAACCTATCACAAGTCAAGCTTCCAAGCAACTCTCGGGCCTTTGATAAGACTTCTGAGACTATGCTTTTGGCTAGGCCAATCACAAAAGAGACGTTGCCTTTAACTTTCCAAAGAAAAACAACAAAACTATTGAATCTGCTGAGAAGCTTAAACCAATAACAAAACTTGCTTCTCAAGCTTTGTTTACCAAAATTTCTTCTTTGATTTCGTTGGTTCTTTTCATATAGATATTTAGCATAAATTTAGCTTAGTTTGGCTATAAAAGAATGGCCAAAAACCGTGTAAAAAAGGTAGAGACATTTCAGATTTTATACAAACCAGTAGTAAGCTGTTTTCTCTCCAAGACTTTGTCTTATGTTTTCCCTTTCATTCAAAGGCTTTCGGACCCCTTCAAGGCTTCAAGAAACATGTTTGTAGGATAATATATTTTGGGTGAATATCATTTTGGAGGGTTGGGCTTGCCCAACTGAGTTGAAGCCCTTTGTTAGCCATTTTTTCAATCATCTGACCATTCATAACTACAAATTAACGTCTCTTATAGCCTAAAAACCTTAGGACATGTTGTATATGTTCATATGTTGTTTTGTGTGCGTTAGAACTCATTTAGGCTCAAAGAAGCAAGAATCAAACAAATCCAAAGTTCAAGCACAAAGCTGAAACTGAACAGTGGAGCAGACAGCTTGTCACCTGGTTGGTATTTTGGTCGTATCTCTCCAAACACAATCCCAATTGACCTGATTCAAGTTGGAGGTGAAAGCTAAAAAGATTATCTACAACTTTTCTGTGCATTCATTTTCTATTAGAGGCATTTATCAAGCTCCGCAATCATCCTTAACAAGCAGGTCGCCAGTCACCTGCTTCCAAAGGTCCACATCCGAAGCAGGTCAATCTTTAAAAAGCAATAACTCACTAATCTGACCTCCAAATGATATTAAATTGGTGCCGAAATTCAAATTCAAAAAAAGACCTACAACTTGATCTGTATTTCAAAATCTAATTCGAAGGGTACGATGAAAATATGGGGGAAACAAAATCAACTATTCAGATTGGTTCTGTTTTGTATAGTTTGCTGTATTTGCCTTATTGAGAACCAATCACCAGTCAAGCTTCCAATCAACTCTCAGGTATTTGAGAAGCTTCTGAAACTATGCTTTTGGATGGGCCAATCACAAAGGAGACGTTGCCTTCAATTTGCCAAAGCAAAACAACAAAACTGTTGAATTACCGAGAAGCTTAAACCAACAACTCTAGATCTCAAGCTTTGTTTACCAAACTTCCTTCCTTATTTTCATTGGTTCTACATATAGATATTTAGCATAAAGTTAGCTTATTTTGGCTATAAAATAAAGTCCAAAAACCATGTAAAAAGGTACAGACATTTCAAATTTTATACAAACTAGCAGAAAGCTGTTTTCTCTCAAAGACTTTGTCTTATGTTTTCCCTTTGATTCAAGGTCTTTTTGATCCCTTCAAGTCTTGAACAACCTTTTTTGCAGGCTTATATACTTGGGATGAATATCATTTAGGAGGGTTGAGGCTTGCCCAACTGAGTTGAAGCCATTTGTTAGCCCATGTTCAACAATCGACCAAAATAGAACTGGATTGATGCAAGGTGAGTTGGGAGCTTATTATGCCGCATCCTATCTTGTGTAAGCTAGTTAAGGAGTTAAAGGAAGATCCCTTATGTTCTCTCATCAATTAGCATTAGAGCTTAAGGTACACTTTAACTCCAATCATTTTGTTTTATAAACTGTTTATGTGTTTAGTTTCTGTTGTGTGTTTTGTTCTTTGTTTGTAGCTACTGTATATTTCTAATACTAACTCCCCATCACTTAGTAGTTAAAATCAGAAAACCAAAACCGATTACTTTAGTTCATAGGTTTTGTTTTCAGTTTTTTTGTTTCTGTTTGTAACTCATGTTTCTTATGTTTTTTTTTCAAATAACTCTTGCATAAAATTTGATAAATCATCAACTGGACATTTGAATATGTTGTGGTACAGTTGGTTTGATGATTTGATGCTGTTGGTTTAAGAAAAACCATGAAATACGCATGTGTGTTCTGTTTTGTGTTAAG
>AP025046.1:22013024-22052438 GCA_036186865.1 Eustoma russellianum
AATCAAAGTCATCATCATATTCCTTTTCTTTATCAATCTCTCCAAATTCATTGAATTTAACATGAATAGATTCTATGATTTGTCTAGTGTGAGGATCATAACATCTATATGCTTTAGAGTTTATGGAATACCCAATAAAAATGCACTCAATTGATTTGGATTCAAATTTGTCTAAGTTATCTTTTGTATTTAATACAAAACATTTGCATCCAAACACACGAAAATAATCAATCTTAGGCATGCGATCATTCAAAATTTCGTAAGGCGTCTTGTTTATTTTCTTTCTTATAGATAGGCGATTTACAATATAGCATGCACAGTTTACGGCTTCCGCCCACAGAAATCTAGGCAGTTTATTTTCGCAAAGCATAGTTCTAGCGATTTCTTGTAGTGTGCGATTCTTTCTTTCTACTACTCCATTTAATTGTGGAGTTCTAGGTGGCGAAAACTCATGTTTAATTCCTTTTTCTTCACAAAATGAAATCATCTCTTTATTTTTAAACTCACCGCCTCTATCGCTTCTTATTCTTTTCACATTTACGCCGTATTGATTCTCAAGTTGTTTAATTAATTTAGCGATTTCTATGGCGCTATCATCCTTATGTGCAAGAAATAAAGTCCAAGTATAACGAGAAAAGTCATCAACAATTACGCATGCATAGTGACGCCCACCAAGGCTTGTAGTGCGACTAGGACCAAACAAATCGATATGCAATAGTTCTAGTATTCTAGTCGTGCTTATCTCATTTTTAGGCTTAAGTGACTCACGTGTTTGTTTGCCTTTTATGCAAGATTCACACAACTGAAAGTTGTTTAAATCAAGCGTAGGCAATCCCCGTACTAGGTTCTTTCGTTGCAATTTTTCTAATGTAGAAATACCTATGTGTCCTAAACGTCTATGCCACAAATTCACATTGGGTTCATTTGACATAAAGCATTTAACTTTGGCATCTACTACATCATCCATAGATAGTGTGAATATATTTCCTTCACGTTTTCCTTTTAAAACAGTTTCTCCATTTTTATTTATTATATTACAGTAAGGGTGAGTAAAACACACATTGAAACCATTGTCAACAAATTGCGAAATACTAAGAAGATTGTAAGATAAGTGGCTTACCAAAAACACGTTTGAGATTTGAAGTGTATCCGGGTTTCCAATCGTACCTTTACCAATGATCTTGCCTTCATTGTTGTCTCCAAAGGTCACGGATCCGCCTTTTGTGACCTTCTTTAATTTGGAGAAGAGGCTCGGGTCACCTGTCATGTGCCTCGAGCAACCACTGTCAAGGAACCACTTTATTGATGTGTCTTTTGATGAGTGGTCTCCCTGCAATGTAAAAAGGTGATTTAGGTACCCTTTTAATTTTGGGTCCTTTCGAGTTAGTTAATCACCTTTTAGTAAAGGTACCTTTCGGTACCCATACTTGGGTGATCCTTCTCGGTCTATCAAATGGCAAGAAGGTAGATGAAGGTGCGACATAGTATACATGTGGTGCATGTACTTTGGGTCTTTGCCCAAGGACTCCCCTATACTCATTGTATGAAGGACGTTTGTGATATGTCCTTGTGTGTGTGTGCGTGGTGCGTGGATGATATGTATTCCGTGTATGCATTGATCTCTTCTTCTCATATATATATGGTACAACATTATATTTCACATGATATGAGGAAGTGGGGCGTGTGGAAGGGGGTGCTTTTTGCGTCATCTTAGACGCCACTTGATGCTTAGGGATGTCTACCTTTTTAGACACAACAAACTTGGTTGGTTTGGTTGATACTTCGTTAGTATCAACGTACCCCAATCCAGTTTTGTCACTGTCATGCTTTTGCGATAATATGATGCGATGCAGCATGTTTGACCCTGTATCGAATTGTTTCATCATTTTCTCTAAATCTGTATTCCTTGATTTCAAATTTGAAATCTCGGATTTCATTTCATTATTTTGAGAAGTTAATGATGAGATCTCGGTTTTTAATGCAGTGATGGCACATGAAGACTCTTTCTTTGAATCGCTTAATTGAGCGACAAGATTCTCGTTAGAAGATTCTAACAGTTTCTTGTCTTCAATTAAACGTTTCTTTTCTTTTGCGAGAGTCTTAGTAAATTTATGTAACTCGATATTGACTAAATAGATCATCGTAAGAAGGTTCAGAGTCAGAGTCAGAGTCAGATGATACCTCATTAGACGTCTTTGAAGCGAAGCAAACTTGAGCGGTCTCCTCTTCGGTCTCAGATTCAGAGTCTGATGAGTCACTCCATGTGGAGGCCTTTAGTGCACGTTTCCTTTGTTTAGGATCTTAGACGAGTCTATTTTTGTTCCGCTCCTTGTCAGGGTACTTATTAGTTTGCTTTTCTTTGTTTGGGCAGTCATATGATAAGTGTCCGAGTTTGCCGCATTCATAACATTTAATGTCCTTATCATTTGACTTGTTTTTATTTCTCTTAGATGTAGTGCCCTTGTTTTTATTTCTAAATGATTTTCTCATGAATCTTCTTAGTCCTTTAGCCAATAGAATTAAGTCATCATTATCCGATTCGGAATCACTATCTTCTACGTGATCGGAGGGAGGGGAGACGTATTCATTTGATTTGAAAGCAATTGTCTTACCTTGTTTGGTTGATTCCGATTTCCGAATAATGAGTTTGTTTTCATACACTTTTAGTGAACCAATGAGTTCTTCCATTTTTATTGACTTAGTCTCCTTGCTTTCTTCTATGGCAGTCACTTTAGGATCCCATTCCGAAGGGAGGCTCCGTAGGACTTTCTGTACTTTTTCCTGCGTTGTGAAAGCCTTACCAAGAGACTCAAGAGAGTTATAGATGTTAGTCAAACGAAGATCCATATCAACAATTGACTCATTAGGCAACAACTTGAAAGACTCAAGAGTAGACATAAGCATATTGATTTTAGACTCTTTTACTTGACTCGTGCCTTCGTGTTTCATTTCTAAGATTCTCCACATTTCTTGTGCACTCGAACAATTGGACACATAACTAGACTCACTCTTACTTAAGCCATTTAAGAGTAATTGCATGGCCTTAGCATTCATACTCAGTTTCTTTTTGTCTTCACTAGTATAGTCTTGTCTCGTTTTAATCACTTCTAGTGTGACTCCATCTACAATGGACAATTTAGACGGGACATATGGACCATCTTCAATTATTGACCAAAGATCTATGTCTATAGCCATAAGAAAAAGTTTCATCCTAAGTTTCCATTGAATAAAAGACTCACCGTCAAAGAGTGGAGGCCTTTGGCTCGACATACCTTCTTGTTCGGTTTTGAGATTTGTGGATGCCATCTCACTGAATCGTTGGATTCCTTGTCGTGAGTATTCCTGCTCTCTGATACCACTTGTAGGATCTGCAAGGCACCACTAGAAGGGGGGGTTGAATAGGTGGTGCGAAAATATGGTTTTTAAAATTTCTTTAAACCTAACCAATTCAAGTTCTGAAAACAGATTCTGTTTTCAGGACCAGTTTTAAAACGTTTTAAAAACTAGGTTAGAGGTCTCCAAAAATTGTGAAATTTTGAGAGAACTTAGCCTCAGATGTTTTGAGGGTCCCCTAAAAATTTCAAATCAAAATTCAACCTTTAACCCCTTCAAAACCCGTTGGCACTCAGATTGTTTAAATCTGCCAGAACCGGTAGATGGTTTTGAAAAATTAATTCCTATTTGTGTGAATGTCCAAATGATCTGAAAATTTGACCAATAACTCTTCACACACTGTATTTAAATGGGTTGAAACAGTTTTTGAAAATTCGTTTGGGAAGTAGGTCAAATACACCCAAAGTCTCAACCTTTGCAAGTCTGAAAATCAGACTGCACTAGTCTCAGAACTTTTGATGTTTGACTGACCTATACTTGTCCAAAAGGGTTGAAACTTGTGCCAAATTAACCCTAGAACGTTTATGTATGTTTCTGGAAATTTTTGTAATTTTTAGAAAACGTTTACTATTTTTGCGAATATGAACAATATGAGTAAACAGCGCAGAAACTGAAACGTAAATGCAGAAAGTAAATTGCACCAAGAATTTTATACTGGTTCGGTTATAAACAACCTACTCCAGTCTTCAAGGAACACCTTCCTTGGTTCACACTAATTTCACACACGCAGTACACCTTACCGCAGGGTTGATAGAGTTACACCTTAACTCCAACCCTTTACAAACCTTGTATTGTGAGTACAATTTGCACGAACACCACCACCTCGCTAGAATGAAGATTGATCACACCTTGATCAATCTTTTACAAAGATGAATGAATGGTGGTTTCTATGAAGCCTATTCAAGAATGTAAGAAATAAAGTACAATAGGCTTTTTACAAGAGAAGAAAGAAAGAAAGTGAAGGAGAAGAAGGCTTTTGCACTTTGATCACTTTTGAATGTAATTCTTGGTCTTGTTTTTGTTTGTTCTTCTCTTCTCCTTATAGAATGTCCAGGCCGTCCCCCTAGGGTAGTCTCCCCATCTTGAAAATTTCCTTTTAAGTGCTTGAGAGGGTGTGAGACATCATGGTGACAATGTTTTGCTTGCTTGGCATCATTCCATTGGACCATCATTTAGTCATTGCTTACTTGGCACCTTTTGATTGGCTCAATGTTGTCATCATTTGATGACATGGATATTCTGAAAAAAATACTGAATATTTGCCAAATAATCATCACATAATACATTCCATAACTTAAGAGATATTCACATAAATTGTGAGACACAAAATTCCTTCTTTCCATCTCAAGAAAATCGGCCACATAAGGTGATTCAATGCTGAAATTTTCAGCATTAACCACATAAAATAAATCTGGATTTCTTCCATTTTTCTTTGAATTTCTTCCATAAAAATTCATCCATTATTTAAGGTAAGTCTTGCTACAAGATTGAGAATGAATTTGGACACCAAAAGGAGGTTACATTCGGCCACAACATCTTCACACATGCTGAAAAATTTCAGCATGTGTGATATAAAGAATATCACACTTAATAACCTTACATACAATTCAAATCATTTCCATAACTCCTTTGATTTATTCCTTAATGAAAAATTAACAAAATATCTCCCTTAATGTTGAAGAAAACGGCCACAAGGTGTGTGACATGCTGAAATTTTCAGCATGTGACATAAGAGAGGTGTATGTTGAAAACTTACCTTTTGTAGCTTCTCTCTTTGATTCATCAACATTGTATGATTAATTCTTGACCAATCAACATGCCAACAAGGCTCCACATGTGCTCCATCTCAGCTGGGGTGACGTTTAAGTGTGTATATGCATGTGATGAAATTTATTTTTGCTAACTTTGTAAACTAGCGCACATTTAATATTACACACATGTAATATTCCAATCAGCCCTTAATTTAATTTTCTAGAACACTTTAAGATGTATATTATATGTAAAAAGTGTCTAGATACGTGCCACATCATGTTCAAGAAAAACGTTCCATGTCAAGTGCGTAGAAAACCGAATTTTCGATATTTATCGATTACCCGATTTTTCTCTAATTTAAATTCCAACTTTTGCACATGCTATATATATTATGTTATACATAATATATATAATATATACTTTAATTTTCAGCACTTGGCTGATTTAAAGTGGTACCATAAACATGTGACAAAAATAAAATTGGAATCTTCACATTTTGGCCTAAATGTGGGATGATTTGTGTGTGCCAACATGGAAAGTATTTTTGTCTCAATATACAGTGTATGGCACGAAATTTTTAATAAATTTTGATGTATATGGGCTGGCCATTTATTTATGGCAAGTACGTGACACGTTGGCGAAGTTTCGGTATCGCCCGATACGAAAAATTTCGGTTTAGAACCTTTTATCGTGTCGTATTTAATTTGTCATCACCATATCTTATATCATATGATATAAGAACTGAATATACTCATAAATATGAGTTAAGTATAGTGGTGTGACGTAATCGTACGTTCGTAAGATATATAACGTGTCGATAGTACGTTGGAATAAATGTGTATGTGCCTTTTAAAAAAATCTGAAAATACATATATATTATGTATATATGGCGTGTGAAATTGATGTGGGGAGGAGGAGAGAACTTTCCTTCCATAGCCATGTTGCCTTCATGTCTTTTCCAAATGCATCTTCCTTTAATGAACTACTTAGTTTATTAAACTAAGTACTTCACTTAATGAACTACTTTAGTTCATTAATTGTGGCACCTGAAAATAGTATAAACTCAACAAATGTTTGCCATATGATGTAAGCTTTAAAGCTTCATGGCTCGTTAGTTCGGCAACACAATATATAAGCTAAATAAGGCAAGTTATCATGCATACATGTACACTTGTTATATATATGTATATATCCAACGTTTATATATATATATATATATATATATATATATATTCAAATTTCTTTATTTTGAAATCACTCAAACCCTCATATTTCTACATTGCCATGTCTGGAGGGATCTTACTAGAGCATAAAGTTCTTTGTCATAAGTGGAATAGCTCAAGGAAGCTCCCTTCAATATAAAATAGTCTATGGGATTCTTAGCCTGGGGCAAAACGGCACCTATGCCCACTCCACTTGCATCACACCCAATCTCAAAGGTTTTATCGAAGTTGGGTAACCTAAGTGTGGGTGCAGTGGTCAGCCTTCTCTTCAACTCCTCGAATGCACTCTGTTGTGGCTCTCCCCACATGAATGGCATATCTTTCTTCATAATCTCTTTTAGAGGGGCAGATATAGAAGAAAAGTCCTTCATAACCCTCCTATAAAAGCTAGTTAACCCATGAAAGCTTCTTACTTCTCTAACATTCTTAGGTGTAGGCCATTCAGTGATCGATCTTACTTTCTCTTCATCCATCTCTATTCCCTCAGATGTGATCACAAATCCTAGGAATACAACCCTCTCTAAGCAAAATAAACATTTCCTAAGATTCGCATAGAGTTGTTCCTTCTTAAGCTTCTCAAACACGGCTCTAATGTGCTCTAAGTGATCTTCAAAAGTTTTGGAATAGATTAGGATATCATCAAACTAGACTACGACAAATTTTCCTATAAATGTTCTCAAAACATCATTCATCAAGCGCATAAAAGTGCTAGGGGTGTTGGTTAGGCCCAAAGACATCACTAATCACTCATATAGTCCAAAAACTTCACCTGGAAGTATCCACTCTTAAGATCTACTATGGTGAAGTCTTGGACCCAAACAACATATCCAACATATCATCCAACCTAGGTATGGGTACCTATACTTCATAGTGATCTTGTTGATGGCTCTACAGTCGGTGCACATTCTCCAGGTGCCATCTTTCTTAGGGACAACTATGACAAGAACCGCAAAAATACTCATGCTTTTTTTAACCTTTCCTATGGCTAAAAGTTATTCAACCTGCCTTTGAATTTTCTTGCGCTCTTCAGGGTTCCCAATATGCTGATCTATTTGGAAGGGTGGCACCAGGGATGAAGTATATTTGGTGTTCTATGCCTCTCAAAGGGGGTAGTCCTGAAGGTTCTTCCGTAGGAAACAAAACGGAGTATTCCTCAATCAGGGATGTTATTTCGCTAGCCAATGTGGGAGGTAAGTCAACAAACCATAAACTCCTTGTACATTAGGATGTATACAGTTTTGTGGGAACTAATGGTGTGGGTCACCTCATGTTGCTTGGCATAGAATGCAAAAATCTTTCTAGGTTTAGTCACTCCTTGAGGAACTATCTCCTTTCCCTTGGGATCTTGTCTTTCTTATCCACTTTGATGCCTTCCAAAAATTTCTTATCAGGTTCTTTCTCTCTAGGATCACTTGTAGATCTATGCATCCTTGCTGGATCCTCATGAACTAATGCACACACATTCATGTTTTGTAGGACCTTCCTTCAACTCAAATAATCCTGCTGGAACCAAGGAGGAAGACACAAAACATTCCAAGAACACCAAGTGATGAGGATCAAGGATCCCATCAAGAGGTCAAGGGCCCTATGACAAGAAGGAGGGCAAGAAAACTTTGTCATCAAGTTGGAACCTTCTTCTATAAGCATGTTCAAGATGAACCTAATCTTCCATGGGTTCACTTTATTGAACCCACCCTTTGAGCGTTTATGAGTGTGCATGTGTGCGTGCATTCTTTATCTTTAATTTTGTCTTGTTTTCTTGTGATCTTTGTTTTATGTGTTTGCTTTGTGTGTAAATTAGGTACATGGAATTTCCAAGGCAAATGGAGGGTCAAAGTAGCATTATACACGTGTGCTTCAAAAGGGAGACAAAAGGTATGTTGTCTCGAGAAGAATGTTTGTTTTCACAAAGACAAATTCAAATGTGTCCAAGATGGAATCCCTTCTTCAAAATGAACTCAAGAATATCTCCAATCAACAATTTAGGGGGCAGCCAAAAATGAAGACAATTGAGGATCAAATTGAAGATAAACTTAAATTCAAATTCAACCATGATTTGAATTCAAGTTTCAACCAATTTGAGACTTAATGATCAAGAAGATTTCAGCCAAAATCTGCAGCCCATCCACACGCCATAATGAAGGGAAAAGAAGGATAGATCCCAATTCAAATTGAATCCAAGTTTGTATTTAAATTAAAACTCAATTTGAATTCAAACTTCAACCATCATTTGAATTCAATCCCCGCAATCTTATCATCATCAAATCAGATTTTCTAATCTTCTTTCCTCAACAATACACAGCTGGAAGCATAGGAGGAGGATAGCCAACACACAAATTCAAAGTGCACTCGAATTCAAACTCAACTTGAATTCAAACTTCATCCAACTTTTGAATTCAAATTCAACCCCATCCTACTCATCAAATCAGTTCTCCAAGACCTCATTTACTTACCAAATACACAGCTGAATCAAGGAGGATTTCAACCCATTTTGCCAAGGATTTTCTAGTAATTTTTTTAATTCAATAAATTATCAAATTCAAGGTCAATTCAAATGTTTTCTAGCTATTTCTTTTAGATAACATCTGGTTATTTTAAGTGTCTTTGGGCATCTATAAATAGGCCCCTTTTGGCCGATTTTTGGAAAAAACTTGGATAAATAAAGATTCTTGATATTTCCTTCACTTCTTGTGAGCCTTTGTTTTCTTGGTTTTGCATTAAAAACCTAAGTTAAGGTCCTTCATAGTTGAGCATTTTGAAGGTGTTGCCATTGCTTAAAGGTGCCGTTCAGGAGGGCCATATTGGTTTGCCTGATCAACGACCATCATGAAGTGTTGGTCTTGCTCGTTTGCACCACACGTTTATCTCACTAAGGAAGCAAGGGAAAGTATTCTTCCTTGTGCCTAACCCTTTGTGAAGGATGTTTGGAAGGTGGAATTGTTGGAGCCCAGGTCTTGCATGCATCAAATTGATATCAGAGCAAGGTTACTCTATTCCACTATCTACTATCATTTCTTTTTCGTTTAAGTCTAGTCATTTCAATTTCAGTTGTGTCCTTCTTCTACACAAATTCTTCACGTCATTAGTCTTCCATACGTATAAAAAACGGAATGGGGTTTGAGTCTTTGCATTTTGCTGCATCTTGTCATTCATCATTCAAGTGTCATTCTTTTCTTCTCAACTTCGGCGTCACTATTTGATCTTTGTGATTCAAACTTGAACAAGTTAGGGTGTGTCGCATTTCGGTCACATTTAGCTTTCTTTTAAACACTACAACCATCACCCTAAAAACCACCTTGGATTCAAATCATCTTGTTGCTACTGAAGCTTTTAGTTAGTGATGATTGTATGCATCCTGTGATTCACATAGTGATTGATTCCATGCTTTAAATCCAGCTAGTCATATGTGTGTTTGTCTTCGCAAGTCATTTTCAACTTCAACAAAACCGCAAGAAAATTCTCAACCCCCACGGCCCAAGAAAAACCCACCCAAACCCGACCCTAAAACCTCCAACCAAATTCCAAACTACATTATTTACCCTCTTAACAAAAAGCTCGAAACCAATTTTGCCAAAGAAAATCAGAATCAAAAGTTCCCAACACTTTCAAAAAAACGTAACCCTAGAATTTGAACTTTGTTCAATTATGTCCTACAATCATCCACTATCCAAATTGACCACACAAATCCTCAATTACCAACCCAAATAGCCCATATATACCATCCAATCAAATCCCCCAAAGAACCGAGAACGACCAAAAACCCTAAATTGAAAACCCTAACCCTAACCCCAATTCCGACCAACCTCAATTTCCCTCACTTTCCAAGGTTATTTTGTTGTAATTAAAGGTTGCAAACTGCAATTCAAAGTCATTGCACTATTCAGCCTAAAACAAAAATTCTGGGGGCAAAAAGCATGAAATTCCAATTCTGTCCCTAGTAAAAAAAAAGAGAATCTGAACCTTGATTTCCTTAAAACAGCAAGGAAAAAAAGAAATGAAAAAGGGGAAAACGTTTATAGATTACTTGAAATTTTTTTTGGCGTAATTTGGCAACCTTGGATACCATATTTTTTTTTACTACACACAACCGCCCTCCCACATTAAATTCTCCTTATACTGCTCTTCTTGAACCAATCACACATTTGTTGCTTGATTATTGCATGACTTGAACCATCTTGTGGATAATAACTGCATAGAATCAAGCTTAACTAAAGATTGCCCACCGCAACCCTTAGTTCATCTTTGGTTCAGCCTTATACATCAATTTTGGTTGCTTATTTTCTTTGAATCTTAGTAGAAAAGTTCAAGTTTGTATCTATCTCTCTTAATTCTGTTTTGATACTACTTGGTGCAAATTGAAATCAAAAGGGAGGAACAAGTGGAGATCGTTGTGATTTGGAGAAACATTGGCAAAACACTTTCTTAATTAATCGCTTTGAATCTTATTAACTTTAGATTATCCAAGAAGCAAAGTGGTAATAGAGTGGAAAGAAGAGAAAGAGGAGTGTTCATATTTCGTTTTTACTAATCACTTAACGTTTGTTTGTCTTTGTGTTAGTTTGGTTCTTTCCTTTTCTTTTTGTGTTTTCATTTAATCTCTTTAGATACAACATAGAGAGCATCAATCATTCCGCATCTAGCAAGTCAAAAGAGGCCGAGATTGTTGACAATACGCAACAACAAATGCTGGAGATGTTAAAGAAACTCATGCATGACAACGAGGTAATCACACATCGATTGGAGGATGTAGAACGGAGCTACAAGACTAGTGATGGACAAGGCACAAGAAAGCTCGTTCCCATGCAACAGCCAAGGCGTCACCCACCAGAAGAAGTTGAGGATGAAAACCTTAGACCACCACACATCGAGCCAAGAAGGTTTGTTCCTCCGACGCAACCACGAAGGTACGCTCCAAGAAAGTACAATGATGATTACATTCCATTTCAACACGATGATTATGACTTTGATGACCACCCTCGACGTGGTTACCAAAGACGCCGAAACCCCATTTTCCCACAAGATGACAATTTTCTAAAAATGAAGATAAATATTCCAACATTTTATGGTAAAAGTAATGCCGACAAATATTTGGGTGGGAAACAAAGGTGGATCTAATCTTTTCTTGCACCAACTACACCAAATAAAAAAAAGTTGAGGTACGCTTCTTTTGAGTTTTCTGGTTACGAACTAAATTGGTGGACGAATTTGTGTATAATAGGAATAAGACAAGCCAACCTCCAATTGTCACTTGGGAAGAAATGAAATTTGAAATGAGACAACGATTTATCCCAAACAATCTTCAAAGTTCTATTTTTACAAGTTTGCAAAATTTGAGGCAAGGGTCCAAAAGTGTAGACGAATTCTATAAGGAATTAGGAATTTTGTTGGAATGTTCTAACTTGCAGGAACCTGAAGAAGCCACAAAGGCTCGTTTCTTACATGGTCAAAACAGGATGATTGCACAACGGGTTGAACTTCAACCTTACCTTGATCTAACGACCATGGTTCACATGGATGAGAAGATTGAACAACAACTAAAGGTACGTTGTTCCTCTAACTTCAATTCCACTTATCGTACTAATCAATCTTCATCAAGGTTTTCCAGCAAGCCTTCAGGAACAAGAAGTTCACGACCTACGGGAGGCCAAACACGTGACCAAGGCTCCTCATAAAGGATGGACAACAGTGTGCAGGGTACACAAAAATGAGATGAACGAGTCCAACAAAAAGCTCCCACATGAAGTTCTTCTGATCTCTCAAACAGGTTTAGAGACATTAAATGCTATGAATGTCAAGGAAGTGGTCACATAGGAAAAGAGTGTCCTAATGCAAAATGAATCATGTTAATTGAGGAAACTAATGAATATGTGTCTGAGTCAGAGCATGAAAACGAACCTGAGCATGATAATGAAATTGAACCTGAAGAGGATCTAGGCGCATTAGATGATTATGACACTAAGGAATTTCTTATTGTGCGAAGAGCTTTGAATGCATATCCAAAATTGGATGATCATGAACAACACCGAGAAAACATTTTCCATATTCATTGCATGATAAATGGTAAAGTGTGCACTATGATCATTGATTCCGGTTCTTGTGCGAATGTGACTAGCATTGAATTGGTAAGAATATTGAATTTGCCTATGACTAATCATCCACATCCTTACAAACTTGCATGGCTCAATGATTGTGGTGAAGTTAGCATAAGTTAGCAAGTTTTGATTTCTCTTAGCATTGGTAGATACAAAGATAATGTTTTATGTGATGTTGCACCAATGCATGCTAGTCATATCTTACTTGGTAGGCCATGGCAATGTGATCGACATGTGACATATGATGGATACTTGAATCGTTATTCTTTCAAGTTGAACGGAAAACTTTACAAATTGCATGCACTTCCACCAGACAAAGTTCATGAGGATCACCAACGCATGTCCAAGTCTAGGACCGATCCTAAGGAAAAAGAAGCTGAGAGAAAATTTGTGCAATGCATGAAAAGTGAGAACAAACAACAGGAGAGCAAGGGAAAAGAGGTAGTACCCATAGGAGTCACCGAGTCCAAAAAGAAGTGTGGGTATTTTGCAAAGAAAAGAGAGGTCACACGAGCCTTTTACAGCAACCAAACCGTCCTCATTGTCATTCCTAAGGCATGTCACCTTTCCATAGAAGAACTCCCACCAAACTTACCTACCTCAGTTGCGTCCCTTATCCAAGAATACGATGTTCTGTTTCCCACCGAGCCACCATGCGGATTACCACCTATTAGAGGAATAGAACACCAAATCGATGTTGTCCCAAGAGCCGCTTTACCAAATCGCCCAGCCTATCGAGCCAACCCGGAAGAAACTAAAGAAATCCAGAGGCAAGTAGAGGAGCTCCTAGCGAGTGGACAAGTCTGAGAGAGCATAAGCCCATCAGCCGTCCCTGTAATTTTAGTACCCAAAAAGGATGGAACTTGGATAATGTGTACCAATTGCCGTGCCATAAACAAAATTACCATCAAGTATAGGTACCTCATACCTAGGCTGGATAATATGTTGGATATGTTGCACGGATTTAAATCCTTCACCAAAATCGATCTTAAGAAGGGGTACTTCCAAGTACGAATTAGAGAAGGGGACAAATGGAAGACTGCATTCAAAACCAAGTTTGGGCCTATGAGAGGTTAGTGATGCCCTTCGGCCTCACCAACGCCCCTAGCACCTTTATGAGGCTAATGAATGAAGTCTTACAAGTGTTCATAGGACGATTTGTTATTGTTTATTTTGATGATATCCTAATCTATTCCCGGACCATAGAAGATCACCTTGACCACAATAGGGCCGTTTTTGAGAAGCTTAAGCAAGAACAACTTTACACTAACTTTAAGAAGTGCTCTTTTTGTTTGGAATGAGTAGTCTTCCTAGGCTTTGTCATTTCGGCTGAGGGAGTAGAAATAGATGAGGAAAATGTTAGGTCAATTGTGGAGTGACCTACACCTAAGAATGTAGGGGAAGTTCGCAGTTTCCATGGACTTGCAAGTTTTTATAGATGATTTGTCAAAGATTTTTCTTCCATAGCTGCACCCCTAAATAAAATTGTGAAAAAGATGTGCCTTTTATGTGGGAAGAGCCACTACAACAGGCATTTGATGAGCTTAAACGTAGGCTAACCACTACACCCATACTTACGTTACCAAATTTTGATGAAAGTTTTAAAATTGAGTGTGATGCAAGTGGAGTGGGTATATGCGCATTTTTGACCCAAAGAAAGAAACCCATAGCCTACTTTACTGAGAAGTTGAAAGATGCTGCATTGAATTACTCTACCTATGATAAGGAACTTTATGCCCTCATGAGATCCCTACAAACATGGCAACACTATCTTCAACCTAGAGAGTTTTTGATCCACACTTACCACGAAAGCCTTAAGTACCTTAAAGTGCCGGGAAAGTTGAACAAGAGACATGCCAAATGGGTAGATTACATAGAACAATTTCCTTACGTAATTAAGTACAAACAAGTAAAGGACAATATAGTTGCTGATGCCCTCTCTAGGAGATACATGTTAGTGACTACATTATCCTCACGATTCTTAGGATTCAAATCACTTAAGGACTTGTACCCAAATGACCATGATTTTGGCACCATTTTCGAGGCATGTAAAGAGGCACTATTTGGAAAATACTACATGCATGAGGGGTACCTTTTCAAAGAGCATAAATTGTGTGTTCCCCAATTGTCACTATGAGAAGCATTGACAAGAGAAGCCCATGGGGGAGGGTTAATGGGTCATTTCAGAGTGTTCAAAACCCTTGAAACCTTTAAGGAACATTTCTATTGGCCCCACATACACGTAGACGTCGAGAGGTTTTGTGATAGTTGCATCACTTGCAAACAAGCGAAATCAAAGTCCCAACCGCATAGCCTTTACACGCCATTACCCGTCCCTGATTCCCCTTGGATTGACATTTCCATGGACTTTTTTTAGGACTTCCTAAGTCTCGAGGAGGACGCGATAGCATTTATGTTGTGGTCGATCTATTTTCAAAGATGGAACACTTCATTGCATGTAGGAAAGTTGATGACGCCACACATGTTGATTTGTTCTTTAAAGAAATTGTGAGATTGCATGGCATGCCACGTACAATTGTAAGTGATAGAGATACGAAATTTCTTAGTCATTTTTGGCATGTTTTGTTGGCTAAACTTGGTACTCAATTGTTGTTTACTACCACTCCTCACCCACAAACTGATGGACAAACTGAAGTAGTTAATCGTATTCTTTCTCGACTTTTATGTGCCATTTTGCAGAAACATCTTAAACATTGGGAAGATTGTTTACCATATATCGAATCTGCATACAATAGGAGTGTCCATCACAGTACTTTGCATAGTCCATTTAAAATCATGTATGGTTTTAACCCTTGTCTACCCTTGATTTGATCCCTATTCCCATGCATGAATGTTCAAGTCTTGATTTTAAACAAAGAGCGGAAAAGATAAAGAAACTACAGAACATGTTAAAACACAACTTGAAAAGAAAAACAAAACTTATGAAAGACGAGCTAACAAACATAAAAAACGAGTTGTGTTTAAACCTGGTGATTTAGTGTGGTTACATTTACGCAAAGAAAGATTTCCCAATGAGTGAAAGTCAAAACTGTTACCTAGAGGTGATGGACCTTTCAAAGTTTTAATGTTGCTCATGTCACCCCTTTCACTGATGACCTTTTTGATTCGAGGACGAATCCTCATGAGGTGGGGGGGATTGATGAGGATCAAGGATCCCATCAAGTGGTCAAGGGCCCTATGACAAGATGGAGGGCAAGAGAACTTTGTCATCAAGTTGGAACCTTCTTGTATAAGCATGTTCAAGATGAACCTAAGGTTCCATAGGTTCACTTCATTGAACCCACCCTTTGAGCGTTTTTGAGTGTGCGTGTGTGCATACATTCTTTATCTTGAATTTTGTCTTGTTTTCTTGTGATCTTTGTTTTATGTGTTTGCTTTGTGGGTAAATTAGGTACATGGAATTTCCAAGCCAAATGGAGGGTTAAAGTAGCATTATAGACGTGTGCTTCAAAAGGGAGACAAAAGGTATGTTGTCTCGAGAAGAATGTTTGTCTTCACGAAGAAAAATTCAAATGTGTCCAAGATGGAATCCCTTCTTCAAAATGAACTCAAGAATATCTCCTATCAACAATTCAGGGGGCAGCCAAAAATGAAGACAAGTAAAGATCAAATTGAAGATAAACTTAAATCCAAATTCAACCATGATTTGAATTCAAGTTTCAACCAATTTGAGACTTAATGATCAAGAAGATTTCAGCCAAAATCTGCAGCCCATCCACACGCCATAATGAAGGAAAAGAAGGATAGATCCCAATTCAAAATTGAATCCAAGTTTGTATTTAAATTCAAACTCAATTTGAATTCAAACTTCAACCATCATTTGAATTCAATTCCAGCCATCTTATCATCATCAAATCAGATTTTCTAATCTTCATTCCTCAACAATACACAACTGGAAGGATAGGAGGAGGATAGCCAACACACAAATTCAAAGTGCACTCGAATTCAAACTTAACTTGAATTCAAACTTCACCCAACTTTTGAATTCAAGTTCAACCCCATCCTACTCATCAAATCAGTTCTCCAAGACCTCATTTGCTGACAAAATACACGGCTGAATCAAGGAGGACTTCAACCCATTTTTGCCAATGATTTTCAAGTTATTTTTAAAATTCAAAAAATTAGCAAATTAAAGGTCAATTCAAATGTTTTCTAGCTATTTCTTTTAGATAACATCTGGTTATTTTAAGTGTCTTTAGGCATCTATAAATAGGCCCTCTTTGGCTGATTTTTAGAACAACTTTAGATAAATAAAGATTCCTGATATTTCCTTCACTTCTTGTGAGCCTTTGTTTTCTTGGTTTTGCATTAAAAACCTAAGTTAAGGTCCTTAAAAGTTGAGAATTTTGAAGGGGTTGGCATTGCTTAAAGGTGCCGTCCAAGAGGGCCATATTGGTTTTTCTGATCAACGACCATCTTGAAGTGTTGGTCTTGCTCGTTTGCACCACACGTTTATCTCACTAAGGAAGCAAGGGGAAGTCTTCTTCCTTGTGCCTAACTCTTTGTGAAGGACGTTTGGAAGGTGGAATTGTTGGAGCCCACGTCTTGCACGCATCACCAAGCATGACAACCGTTTAGTTTCAACCGAAAATTGAAGAACACTTTAGCAAATGATTTCAACTTGATTGAGCAAGCCTTACATCCTCTCAAACAATATCCATCCCAAGCATTTGAAGTAATACAATCAATAAATTGTTCAATTTTCTTGAAGGGAATCAAAGATTCAATGAAAAACTAAAAACTGTTTTGGAGCAAAAAAACTGTCGGTTGTTTTGTATATTCAGAATTGTAGATTTTAGAATGTTCTAATATACTTTAAATAAGCCACACAAGTCTTCTAAGGGAAGATACAAATGTTTGTGGTCCAATATGAGCAAAGAAGAAAGTTTAGACAAGTTATAACTGGAATAAAAAGGGATAATTACCTTTGTCCCCTTCATGTTTGGCATAATCGCCAATACCCTCCTTAATGTTTAAAAATACACCCTTACACTCCTTGATTTTGAAAGAATACACCCTTACACCCCTTGATTTAATTAAAATATGTTATTTGAATATATATATATATATATATATATATATATATATATATATATACTTTGGCCGAACTATACTTCATGGTGGTGCAATTCCGAGCAACAGGACATGGATTTGTTGTAGAGCATAAGAGTTTTGCTAAAAATTACTGATTGTACTCTAGGAGCCACTTTATCAAAGCCATTGAGCTTGGATTAATATTAACTGTATATGCTTCGTGCAGTCCTGTAGCGAAGGGAACTTTTACCTATATAGCTCTAACCATCTCCAGTTGGTTCCTCGTTTTGTCTTGGATATTGGCCCCATTTGTATTTCATCCATCTGCCTTTGATTGGTTGAAGACTGTTTATGATTTTGACGAATTTATTAATTGGATCTGGTATCGGGGAAGTGTATTTTCTAAATCTGAACAAAGGTGGGAAAATGGTGGTACGAAGAACAGGAACATTTGAGGACACCAAGGCTTTACGGAAAGGTGCTGGAAATCATTTTAGACCTACGTTTCTTCTTCTTAAAGTATGGTATTGTATATCAGCTTGGTATTGCTGCTGGAAGCAAGAGCATTGCTGTATACTTTCTGTCATGGATTTATGTTGTGATAGCTCTTGGGCTTTTCTAATTGTTGCTTATGCTATGGATAATTATTCTGCTAGGAAACACATCTACTATCATTTTGTCCAGTTCCTCATCATCGTTCTTGCCACTGTATTGATTGTTGCACTTCTGGAGTTTACATATTTCAAATTTGTTGATTTGTTCACAAGCTTGCTGGCCTTTATTCACACTGGCTGGGGATTCTTTTTAATATAGTTATGGCTGGGAATTCCTTTTAACTAGGACACGGTTGTTTCTGTTTCACGATTGCATAACATCATGTTTGCAGTGATTGTCTTGGCTCCTCTTGCAATTTTGTCATGGTTGCTCGGGTTCCAACCAATGCAGACAAGGATCTTATTCAATGAAGCATTTAGTAGGGGTCTACAGATATTCCAGATGACCATAGGAAGATGATGAAGAAGTCAGGGGCAAAAGGATCAATTCATATTATATATAGTCAAATAACATCTTTTAATTAAATCAAGGGGTGTAAGGGTGTATTTTTAAACATTAAGGAGGGCATTTTAGATTATGCCAAACATGAAGGGGCAAAAGGTAATTATCAAGAATAAAAATGATTGTCTTCAGCAACTTGTTCTCGGCAGAAAACATTCCTCTTGTTCCAAGTTGTTTCTGCCTTTGATTTGTGATTGGTTCAGCTCCTCCTTGCTTTCGAATATTATTTGACATGTCCTTGATGAGCTGGATAGGTTCCTTGCATTTGACTGGTTGATATACCCACTTGAACAATCAAGGAAACAAAATCTGTCCATATTTGGCCCCTGAAATGTTTTGCAATATAACTTAATCTTCCAATATGAATTAGCTCTTGCACATCAAATAAAAGTTGTAGATAGTTTTTTGTATCTTAGTTTAGACACAAAAATGACGTCGTTTGGATCTGGAATGAGTGAGTTATGCTTGTTTGAAGTTGACCTGCTTTCGGGTGTCTACGTTTGAAGTTGGTGAGTTAGCAACCAGCTTACTTTTAACGATTGTGTAGCTTGATACAGATCTTTTCTAGGAAATTTATGGGAATCAACATTGTAGATTATTTTCTTAGCTTTCACCTCAAACTTGAATCACGTCAATTGGAGTTTTGGTTGATGAGTTACAGCTGAAATACTAGGAGGGTGTCAACCTGCCTGCTTGCCCTTTCAATTCAGCTTTGTGCTTGAACGTTTGGCATGGTTTTCAATCAAGCTTCCTTGGCCTAAAAATAGCTCAAACATATGCCAAACAACATATACAACATACTAGGACATGTCTAGCTTAGTTTACAACTATTTATGAAGGAAAGAAAGCTAAGCACTCAACAATATGACAAACCAAACAAGATTACATAATATATTACCACATGGTTCAAAACTAAATTGAAGCTTGTAGCAAATGGACCCAATGGTGCCTATCTTGACTTGGTTCATCCTAAACATGCTTGTAAAGGAAAGTTTCCACTTCATGCATCAATTTCTTGGCCATGCTCCTTGTTATAAGACCTTTGTCTTGTATTGGTGTACCTCTCATTGTGGTTGCTTCTTATTGGCTTGGCTAGGGCTCATTATTCCCCTTTCTTGAAAAAGATTTGACCTCGAATCTAGATCAGTACTAAAAGGAGCAAGGTGAGCAACATTTTATGTTTTAGAGACAGAACTATACCTTTCTTCAGGGATGTCAAGTACGTAAGCGTTATCTCCAAGTCTTTGGACAACTTTGAATGGTCCATCGCCTCTTGGAATCAATTTTGATTTCCTTTCCGTAGGGAACCTTTCTTTCCTCAAGTGTAACCAAACAAGATCTCCAGGTTCAAATATAACAGCCTTACGGTTCTTGTTAGCTATTTTGGCATACACTTTGTTTTTAGCTTCAAGTTGTGACTTAACCTTTTCATGTAAATCTTTGACAAGTTAGCTTTATGTTCTGCATCAAGACTAACATGTTCATGAATAGGAATGGGGACTAAATCAAGTGGGGATAAAGGGTTAAAGCCATAAACAACTTCAAAAGGAGAATGCAAAGTACCGCTGTGAACATTCCTATTGTATGCAAACTCAATGAAAGTTTAACAATCTTCCCAATTCTTTAAGTTCTTTTGAATTAGTACACGCAATAATTGTGAGAAAGTTCTATTGACTATTTTCGTTTGTCCATCACTTGTGGGTGTGCAGTTGTTGAGAAAAGTAGTTCCGTACCAAGTCTACACCACAGAACACGCCAAAAGTGGCTTAGAAACTTTGCATCTCTATCACTTACAATGGTATGGGGCATGCGATGCAATGTTACAATTTCCTTAAAGCATAGGTCAAAAACATGTGTGGCATCATCCACTTTATTGCATGCAATAATATGTGCCATCCTAGAAAATATTTCAACAACAACAAAGATGCTATCCTTACCAGTTTTGGACCTAAGCAATCCTAACATAAAGTCCATTGAAAGATTAGTCCAAGGTGAATTTGGAGCATATAAAGGAGTGTACAATCTATGAAGTTGTGTTCTATATTTAGCTTGCTTTCATGTGATACAACTAGCACATACCTTTTCAACATTCACACGCATGTGTGGCAAGAAGAAATGTTCCTTAAGCATCTATAATGTCTTGAATGAGCCAAAATGACCCATCAAGCCTTCTCCATGAGCTTCCTTGATCAGAAGTTCCCTGATTGAAAACATTGACATACATAACTTATGTTCCTTAAACAAGAATTCTTCATGCGGATATAACTTACCAAAAGGGGATTCAAGGCATGATTCATAAATAGAACTAAAGTCATGATCAGAGACATATAAGTCTTTGATTGTTTCAAAACCAAACATGTTACAAGTCAATGTAGTAATCAAAGTATATCGACGAGATAGAGCATCAGCAACAATATTGTCTTTTCCTTGCTTATACTTGATTACTTATGGGAATTGTTCATGTATTCAACCCTCTTTGCATGCCTTTTATTCAGTTTATCTTGACCCTTAAGGTACTTAAGGATTTCCTTATCAGTGTGGATCACAATCTCCTTACGCTGCAAATAATGTTGCCAAGTTTGTAAAGATCTGACTAAGGCAAAAAGTTCATTGTCATAGGTTGAATAGTTCAAGGCCGCTACTCTTAACTTCTCACTGAAATAAGCTATTGGTTTCTTAGCTTGATTCGGAACAGCTCCAATACCAACCCTGCTCGCATCACACTCAACTTCAAATGTCTCTTCAAAGTTTGGCAAACTTATGATAGGTGCTGAGGTTAGACATTTCTTAAGTTCATCAAAGGCTTGTTGTTGTGAGGTTCCCCATTGAAAAATTACTTCTTTCTTAGCCAACTCATTTAATGATGCAGCAATGGTGGAGAAATCCTTGACAAATCGCCTATAAAAGGTAGCTAGTCCATGAAAACTCCTAATGTCTACTGCAGAATTAGGTGTTGGCCACTCAATGATGGACTTGACCTTTTCTTGGTCCATCTCAATACCTTTAGAACTTATCACAAAACCTATTGATGAGGATCAAGGGTCCGATGAGGATCAAAGGCCCCATCAAGAGGTCAAAAGTCCTATAACAAGAAGGAGGGCAAGAGAACTTTGTCATCAAGTTGCCATCTTCTTGTACAAACATGTTCAAGATGAACCTAAAACTCCTTGGGTTCATTTCATTGAACCTTCAACTTGAGCATGTATCACATGCACGTCTACATTATTGGCTTGTAGATCTTTGTTTTGTTTCGTGTGATCTTTGTTTTATGTCTTTTCTTTGTAGGTAAATTAGGTACATGAAATGTTTCAAGAGAATGTTTCAAGAGAATGTTTCAAGAGAATGTTTCAAGAGAATGTTTCAAGAGAATGTTTGAAGAGAATGTTTCAAAAGAATGTTTCAAGAGAATGTTCGAAGAGAATGTTTGTCTATGCTAAGACAAATTCAAACGTGTCCAAGATAGAATCTCTTGATCAAGTTGAAAAACATCTCCATTATCCATATGAAGGGGGCGGCCACTTTAAATTGGAAGATGACATCTTACTTGAATTTGAACTTGAAGATAAACTTGAATTCAAATTCAACCATAATTTGAATTCAAGTTTCAACCAATTTGAGGCTTGCATTTCAAAAAGGATTCAGCCATCATCTCTAGGGGATCACACGCCATCTTTGAAGAGTAAGGAAGATAAGATCACAATGCAAAATTGAATTCAAGTCCAGCCATCTTATCTCATCAAAATCAGATTTTCTACACCCCATTATCATTACACACGCCACTTGGAGATAAAAAGGATGGGATCATAATTCAAAGATGGAATTCAAGATTCAACCTCTTCATCTACATCTCCAAGACGCCATAAACATGACCATATTCATTGAAGATAACATCTTGCAAGCATTTCAAGTTTTAGCTAGAATTATCTTAGTTTTAATTTTCAAGCAAAATTCAGATTTTAAACATTTGTTAGATAGCTTTATTTGGAATTATCTCTAACCATTTCAAGCTAAAGGGGGCGATCCTTAGGCCTATAAATAGACCCCTTTGGCTGATTGTAAACTCACCTTTTGATGAATAAGAATCCTTGGTATTTCTTTCACTTTGAGTGAGACTTTGTTTTCTTGGTTTTGCATTAAAAACCTAGGTTAAGATCCTTCAAAGTTGAGCATATTGAAGGTGTTGCCATTGCTAAAAGGTGCCGTCCAGGAGGGCCATCTTGGTTTGCCTGATCAACGACCATCTTATAGTGTTGGTCTTGCTCGTTGTCCACACGTTTGATCACTAAGGAAGCAAGGGGAAGTTTACTTCTTTGTGCCTAACCCTTTGTGAAGGACGTTTGGAAGGTGGAATTGTTGGAGCCCACGAGTTGCACGCATCAAATTGGTATCAGAGACCAGGTTACTCTATTCCACCATCTATCATTTCCTTTTCGTTTGAGTCTAGTCATTTCAATTTCAGTTGAGTCCTTCTTCTACTCCTCCCTCTACACGCCATTTGTCTTGCATTCCATTCCAAAAAAAAAAAACAAACATTGCTTTAATCCTTGCATGTTGCTGCATAATTCATCCCTCAAGTGTCATTTCCTTTATTTCCTTTCGCATCACAATCTGATTTTGAGTCATTCAAACTTGAAGAATTAGGGTTCGTTGCATTTTAGGGTACATTCAGCCTTCTTTTACATATTCTAACCATCAGCCTAAAAAGCTACCTCGGTTTCAAATCATCTTGTTGCTACCGAAGCTTTTAGTTGGTGATGATTGTATGCATCTTGTGATTCGCATTGTGATTGATTTCATGCTATAAATCTAGTAGTCCTACGTGTGCTTGTCTTCACAACCCATTTACCGAACCCTAAAACCACCCCACACCCCACGGCCCAACCAGCCCCACCCCAAACCAACTCTAAAACTCACCAACCTGATCCCAAATAGCCCTACTTACACCCCACACGAACAGCCCCAAACCAATTTTACCAAATCCAATCAGATTTTAAAGATCCCAATTCATTCGAATAAACCCTAACCCTAGAATTTGAATTTTGTTCAAATTCTGTCCTAAACCAACCAATTACCAAATTGACTACACAAATCCTCAATTACCAACCCGAATAGCCATATATACCGTACAATCAAGTCCCAAGACTCCAATCCTGCAAATACCCAAAACGTTCAAACAAAAACCTAAATCAAAAAGCCCTAACCCTAACCCCATTCAGCCTTGCCCAATTTCCCTCACCTTCCAAAGTTAATTTTGTTGCAAGTCCAAGATACAAATTGCATTTTAAATACATTGCACTATTCTGTCCAAAAACGCAAGTGCTAAGTGCAAAACACGTGAAATTCCAATTCTGCCCTTAGTCAAAAAAAAAAAAAGGAGAATCTGAACCTTGCTCAATTGAAATAGCAAGGAAGAAAAAAAAAACAAAAAAAAACAAAAGAACAAGAGCAAAGAAAAAAGGGCAAAACGTTTGTGCGTTACGTGGAAAATATTTGGTACGACTTGCAAACCTTGGATACCATATTATTCCACATTGCCGTCCCATATATACCCTATTCTCCATCTCCTAATCTTCTTGAACCAATCACACATCTGGTTGCTCGATTGTTGCATGACTTGAACCATTTTGTGGATAGTAAGTGCATAGAATCAAAATTAACTAAAGATTGCCCACGGCAACCCTTAGTTTATCTTTGGTTCAGCCTTATACATCAACTTTGGTTGCTTATTTTTCTTTGAGTCTTAGTATACAGTTCAAGTTTGAGTTCATTTCAATTGGTTCTACTTTGATACTAATTGGTGCAACTTGAAAGCAAAAAGGAAGAAACAAGCGGATAACATTGTGGTTTGAAGAAGCCTTGGCAATACACTTCCTTATTGATCACTTTGAGACTTCTTAACTTCAGGTTATCCAAGAACCAAAGTGGTAAGAGAGTGGAAAGAATCGAAATCGGAGTGTCCATAGCTTATTTTTTTTACTAATCCCTTAACGTTTGTTTGTCTTTGTGTTAGTTTGCTTCCTTCTTTTTTTTTCCTTTGTTTTCGTTCAATTCCTTAGGTACAATGGCCAGCAGCAATTCCGCATCTAGCAAGTCTAAAGGAGCCGAAACTGTTGACAATACTCAACAACAAATGCTGGAAATGCTTAAGAAACTCATGCACGACAATGAGATAATTAAGCATCGCTTGGAAGACGTGGAGCGAATCTACAAAACAAGTGATGGCCAAGGAACAAGCAGGGCCGTTCCACCACCACAACCAAGGCGCCATCCTCCGGAAGAAGTTGAGGACGATAACATTCGACCCCCACACACCGAAGCGAGACGGTTTGCTCCTCCTACACAAGCAAGAAGGTACGCTCCAAGAAGGTACAATGATGATTACATTCCCTTTGAGCATGATGATTATGACTTTGATGACCACCATCCTCGTGGTTACCAAAGACGCCAAAATCCCCTTTTCCCACAAGATGACGATTTTCTCAAAACCAAAATAAGTATTCCCACGTTTTATGGTAAAAGTAATGCGGAGGAATATTTAGAATGGGAAACGAAAGTGGATTTGATCTTTTCTTGTACCAATTATAGTGAATTGCAAAAAGTGAGGTATGCTTCCATTGAATTTTCTGGTTATGCACTTAATTGGTGGACGAATTTGTGTCGAAATAGAACTAAGACGAGACAACCCCCAATCGCCACTTGGGAAGAAATGAAGTTTGAAATGCGTCAACGTTTTATTCCAAACAATTATGAGAGTTCTATTTTCACAAGCTTGCATAACTTACGACAAGGATCCAAAAGTGTAGACGAGTACTATAAAGAGTTAGAAATTTTGTTGGAGAGGTCTAACTTGCAGGAACCTGAAGAAGCCACCAAGGCTCGATTTTTACATGGTTTAAACAGGGAGATTGCGCAAAGGGTTGACCTTCAACCTTACCTCGACCTCACAACCATGGTCCATATGGCTGAGAAGATTGAAGCACAATTAAAGGTACGTAACTCCTCTAATTTCAATTCCAATTATCGTACTAATCAATCTTCATCAAGATTTTCCAACAAGCCTTCAGGAACAGGAAGTTCACGGCCTACAGGCGGCCAAGCACGTGACCAAGGTGCGTCACAAAGAATGGACAATCGTGTGCAATCCACACAAAGGAGAGACGAACGCACCCAACAAAAGGCTCCTACCGGAAATCCTTCGGATTCCTCAAACAGGTTTAGAGACATTAAATGTTATAAATGTCAAGGACGTGGTCACATAGGAAAAGAATGTCCTAATGCAAAAAGAATCATGTTAATTGAAGAGACAAACGAATATGTGTCCGAGTCCGAGCATGAAAACGAGTCTGAGCATGATAATGAAATTGAACCTGAAGAGGACCTAGGCGCATTAGATGATTTTGACACTAAAGAGTTTCTTGTTGTACGTAGAGCTTTAAATGCATATCCGAAATTAGATGATCACGAACAACATCGAGAAAACATTTTCCATATTCATTGCATGATAAATGGTAAAGTGTGCACCATGATCATTGATTCCGGTTCTTGTGCGAATGTGGCTAGTATCGAATTAGTAAGAAAACTAAATTTGCCTATGACTAATCATCCGCATCCTTACAAACTTGCATGGCTAAATGATTGCGGTGAAGTTAGCGTAAGTAAACAAGTTTTGATTTCTCTTAGCATTGGTAGTTACAAAGATGATGTTTTATGTGATGTCGCACCAATGCATGCTAGTCATATCTTACTTGGTAGGCCATGGCAATTTGATCGACATGTGACATATGATGGTTATTTGAATCGTTATTCTTTCAAATTGAATGGCAAATTGTACAAACTGCATGCACTTCCACCACACAAAGTCCACGAGGATCACCAACGCATGTCCAAGTCTAGAGCCGATCCTGAGGAAAAAGAAGCCGAGAGAAAATTCGTGGAGTGTATGAAAAGTGAGAACAAAAAACAAGAGAGCAAGGGAAAAGAGGTAGTGCCCCTAAGTGTCAACGAGTCCAAAAAGAAGTGTGGGTATTTCGCAAAGAAAAGAGAGGTTACACGTGCACTTTATAACAACCAAACTGTCTTCATTTTCATCCCAAAGTCGTGTCAACTTGCCCTTGAAGAACTCCCACCAAACTTACCTACCTCAGTTGCGTCCCTTATCCAAGAATATGAAGTTCTATTTCCTTCCGAACCACCATCCGGATTACCACCCTTTAGAGGGATAGAACACCAAATCGACTTTGTCCCAGGAGCCGTGTTACCCAATCGCCCAGCCTATCGAGCAAACCCCGAAGAAACCAAAGAAATCCAAAGGAAAGTAGAAGAGCTCCTAGCTAGTGGACAAATCCGAGAGAGTCTAAGCCCATCTGCCGTCCCTGTCATTTTAGTACCCAAAAAGGATGGAACGTGGAGAATGTGTACCGATTGCTGAGCCATAAACAAGATTACCGTCAAGTATAGGTACCCCATACCTAGGCTAGACGATATGTTAGACATGTTACACGGATCCAAATTCTTCACCAAAACTGACCTTAAGCAAAGGTACTTCCAGGTACGCATTAGAGAAGGGGACGAATGGAAGACTGCATTCAAAACCAAGTTTGGGCTCTATGAGTGGTTAGTGATGCCCTTCGGGCTCACCAACGCCCCTAGTACCTTTATGAGGCTAATGAATGAAGTGTTACGTGCGTTCATAGGACGCTTTGTCGTTGTCTATTTCGATGATATCCTAATCTATTCCCACACCATAGAAGATCATCTTGACCACATTAGAGCCGTTTTTGAAAAGCTTAAGCAAGAACAACTCTACGCCAACTTTAAGAAGTGCTCCTTTTGTTTAGAACGCGTGGTTTTTCTAGGCTTTGTCATTTCGGCTGAGGGAGTAGAGATGGATGAGGAAAAGGTTAGGTCAATTCTGGAGTGGCCTATACCTAAGAATGTAGGGGAAGTTCGCAGTTTTCATGGACTAGCAAGCTTTTATCGCCGCTTTGTCAAAGATTTTTCTTCCATAGCTGCACCCCTAAACGAAATTGTAAAAAAAGATGTGCCTTTTAGGTGGGAAGAGCCACAACAACAGGCATTTGATGAACTCAAACGTAGGCTGACCACTGCACCCATACTTAGACTACCTAATTTCGATGAGACCTTTGAGATCGAGTGTGATGCAAGTGGAGTGGGTATAGGCGCAGTTTTGACCCAAAGTAAGAAACCCATAGCCTACTTTAGTGAGAAGTTGAAAGGAGCCGCACTGAATTACTCTACCTATGATAAGGAACTTTATGCCCTTGTGAGATCCCTACAAACTTGGCAACACTACCTTCAACCTAAAGAGTTTGTGATCCACACTGACCACGAAAGCCTTAAGTATCTTAAAGGGCAGGGAAAGCTGAACAAAAGACATGCCAAATGGGTAGAGTTCATAGAACAATTCCCTTACGTGATTAAGTACAAACAAGGAAAGGATAATATAGTTGCCGATGCCCTCTCTAGGAGATACACGTTAGTAACTACATTATCTTCACGATTCTTAGGATTCGAATCACTTAAGGACTTGTACCCCAATGACCATGACTTTGGCACCATATTCGAGGCATGTAAAGAAGCACCATTTGGAAAATTTTACATACATGAGGGTTATCTTTTCAAAGAACACAAATTGTGCGTTCCCCAGTCATCCCTACGAGAAGCATTGACCAGAGAAGCCCATGGGGGAGGTTTAATGGGTCATTTCGGAGTGTTCAAAACCCTTGAGACTCTTAAAGAACATTTCTATTGGCCCCACATGAGAGTAGACGTCGAGAGGTTGTGTGGTAATTGCATCACCTGCAAACAAGCCAAATCCAAGTCCCAACCACATGGCCTTTACACGCCTTTACCCGTCCCTGATTCCCCTTGGATTGACATTTCTATGGACTTTGTTTTAGGACTTCCTAGGTCTCGGGGAGGACGCGATAGCATTTATGTTGTGGTCGATCGATTTTCAAAAATGGCACATTTCATAGCATGTAGAAAGGTTGATGATGCCACACATGTTGCTGATTTGTTCTTCAAAGAAATTGTTAGATTGCATGGCATGCCACGTACAATTGTAAGTGATAGAGATACGAAATTTTTGAGTCATTTTTGGCGTGTTTTGTGGGCTAAACTTGGTACACAATTGTTGTTTTCCACCACCGCACACCCACAAACTGATGGACAAACTGAAGTCGTTAATCGTACTCTTTCTCAACTTTTGCGTGCCATTTTGCAAAAACACATTAAACATTGGGATGATTGTTTACCATATATCGAATTTGCATATAATAGGAGTGTCCATCACGGTACTTTGCATAGTCCATTTGAAATCGTGTATGGCTTTAATCCCTTGTCTCCCATTGATTTGATTCCTATTCCCGTGCATGAACGTTCTAGTCTTGATGGTAAACAAAAAGCGGACAACATAAAGAAATTGCATGAACAAGTTAAAACACAACTAGAAAAGAAAAACAAAGCTTATGAAAGACGAGCTAACAAACATCGAAAAAGAGTTGTGTTCAAACCTGGAGATTTAGTGTGGTTACATTTGCGTAAAGAAAGATTTCCCAATGAAAGAAAGTCAAAATTGATGCCTAGAGGAGATGGACCCTTTAAAGTATTGAAACGCATAGGTGATAATGCATACATCCTCGATCTTCCCGACAGGTATGGTTCAGTTTCCCCTACTTTTAATGTTGCTGATCTCACCCCTTTCAACGATGACCTTTTTGATTCGAGGACGAATCCTTTTGAGGAGGGGGGGATTGATGAGGATCAAGGGTCCGATGAGGATCAAAGGCCCCATCAAGAGGTCAAAGGTCCTATAACAAGAAGGAGGGCATGAGAACTTTGTCATCAAGTTGCCATCTTCTTGTACAAACATGTTCAAGATGAACCTTAAACTCCTTGGGTTCATTTCATTGAACCTTCAACTTGAGCATGTATCACATGCACGTCTACATTATTGGCTTGTAGATCTTTGTTTTGTTTCGTGTGATCTTTGTTTTATGTCTTTTCTTTGTAGGTAAATTAGGTACATGAAATGTTTCAAGAGAATGTTTCAAGAGAATGTTTCAAGAGAATGTTTCAAGAGAATGTTTGAAGAGAATGTTTCAAAAGAATGTTTCAAGAGAATGTTCGAAGAGAATGTTTGTCTATGCTAAGACAAATTCAAACGTGTCCAAGATAGAATCTCTTGATCAAGTTGAAAAACATCTCCATTATCCATATGAAGGGGGCGGCCACTTTAAATTGGAAGATGACATCTTACTTGAATTTGACTTGAAGATAAACTTGAATTCAAATTCAACCATAATTTGAATTCAAGTTTCAACCAATTTGAGGCTTGCATTTCAAAAAGGATTCAGTCATCATCTCTAGGGGATCACACGCCATCTTTGAAGAGTAAGGAAGATAAGATCACAATGCAAAATTGAATTCAAGTCCAGCCATCTTATCTCATCAAAATCAGATTTTCTACACCCCATTATCATTACACACGCCACTTGGAGATAAAAAGGATGGGATCATAATTCAAAGATGGAATTCAAGATTCAACCTCTTCATCTACATCTCCAAGACGCCATAAACATGACCAGATTCATTGAAGATAACATCTTGCAAGCATTTCAAGTTTTAGCTAGAATTATCTTAGTTTTAATTTTCAAGCAAAATTCAGATTTTAAACATTTGTTAGATAGCTTTATTTGGAATTATCTCTAACCATTTCAAGCTAAAGGGGGCGATCCTTAGGCCTATAAATAGACCCCTTTGGCTGATTGTAAACTCACCTTTTGATGAATAAGAATCCTTGGTATTTCTTTCACTTTGAGTGAGACTTTGTTTTCTTGGTTTTGCATTAAAAACCTAGGTTAAGATCCTTCAAAGTTGAGCATATTGAAGGTGTTGCCATTGCTAAAAGGTGCCGTCCAGGAGGGCCATCTTGGTTTGCTTGATCAACGACCATCTTATAGTGTTGGCCTTGCTCGTTGTCCACACGTTTGATCACTAAGGAAGCAAGGAGAAGTTTACTTCTTTGTGCCTAACCCTTTGTGAAGGACGTTTGGAAGGTGGAATTGTTGGAGCCCACGAGTTGCACGCATCACCTATGAACACTACTTTCTCTAAGCAGAAGGAACATTTCTTAAGATTGGCATATAGTTGTTCCTTTTGCAAAGTTTCAAACAGAGCTCTCAAATTGATAAGGTGTTCACTAATGAATTTAAGGTAGATAAGGGTGTTATCAAAGTATACTACCAAAAATTTCCCAATGGACCTCCTTAAGACCTCATTCATCAACCTCATAAAGGTACTAGGGGCATTAGTTAGACCAAAAGGCATGACTAACCACTCATACAATCCAAATATAGTCTATAAGGTCGTTTTCCATTCATCTCCTTCGCTAATTCTCACTTTGAAGTATCCTTGCTGAAGATCTACTTTGGTAAAGTATCTAGACCCATGTAACATATCCAGCATATCATCCAACCTAGGAATAGGGTATCTATACTTCACAGTAATCTTACTTATTACTCCACAGTCTGTGCACATCCTCCAAGTTCCAACTTTCTTAGGGGCAACTATCACAAGTACGGCACAAGGGCTCATACTTTCTCTCACATTACCTTGGTCTAAGAGTTCCTTAACTTGTCTTTTGATCTCCTTAGTTTCCTCTGGATTGGGTCTATAAGCAGGCCTATTAGATAGGACAACTCCTGAAATTAAATCTATTTGATGTTCAATGCTTCTTAGAGGTGGTAAACCTTTGGGATCTTCTTTATGGAACAAATTTGAAAACTCTTGCAGTAGGGAGGTGACTTCACTGGGCAAGTAGAGGGCAAAATCAGATGAAGGAAATAAAGTTTCTTTTTAAAGTAAGACGTTAACAGTTTTGTGGGAATTGATTGATTGGAACACCTCGCTTTGTGATGCAAAGAAAGCACTCTTCTTCTTATCTTTATTTTCCTCACAAATGTCTAGTTCTTTCCCTTTTGATTCAGTTTTGTCAGAACAAATGTTTTTAAGGTAGATTCTTTCCAACTCTTTTTCTTTTGGATCATTTCGACTTTTGGTCATTCTCTTATGATCCTCAAACACCTTTTGTTAGGGTAGTGCATGCAGCTTAAACAATTTGTTTTGGTGCCTAAAGGAATACCTATTTAAGTAGCCATCATATGTTACTTTGTTATAAAATTGACATGGCCTACCTAACAGGAAATGACTTGAATGCATAGGTGCTATATCACATAAGATTGCATCAGAATACCCACCAATTGACAAAGGAATCAAAACTTCTTTATTAACCTTAACTTCTCCACAATTATTAAGTCAGGTAAGTTTATAAGGATGCGTGTGATTTATTAAGGTAAATCAAGCTTCCTAACAATTTTAATGCTTGCAACATTCGCACATGAACCAGAATCAATGATGAGTTTACACACTTTGCCTCTAACCATGCAATGGATGTGAAAAATGTTTTTACTTTACAAATCTTGTTCCTCCATTTTGACTTAAACATTTAAAGCCCGTCTTACAACAAAGAACTCCTTATTTTCATATTCATTACTCTCATCAACTATTTCTTCCTCTTCATCACACGTTTCCTCAGTTTCTCCATTCTCTTCCAATTCTTCTTCAGAATAGTACTCAATAAACTCCTCCATGAACAGAATACGTTTAGGATTGGGGCATTGATTTTGAAAATGACCTTTGTTCAAGCATTTAAAACATTGAATATCATGGAATCTACTGTTAGAAGTAGTACCTTCCACCTTTGCTTTGCCTTTGTCCACGGTTGGGACGTTTTGGAAAGCATTGTTGTGCCTTTCCTTGAAATCCACGGCCTTGACTCTATGGAGGTCTGAAACTTTGTGTAGGCTGTACCTTGGAAAAGTTTGAAGGATTAGGCCAAAATGAAGGGACAGAGGTACGTACCTTAAGTTGCCTTTCCAATTTCTCAGCAGTGTGAACCATAAAAGCTAAATCCGCGTAGGGTGTGAGTTCCACTTTGAACGCAATTTCCTTGTTAAGGCCAGCTAAGAACCTTGCTATTGTGGCCTCCTCGACTTCTTCTATGTTTGTCTTAGTAAGCAAATTTTCTAGCTTTTTATAATATTCATCAATAGATTTGTTACCTTGAGAGAGTTGTTGCAGCTTTTGGTAGACACTTCTTTCATAGGACTGGGATATGAATATATTCCTCATCTCTTTCTTGAGTTCTGCCCATGTGGCAACAGGAGGTAGTCTAGCTCTTCTTCTTGCACTTTTCAGATGTTCCCACCAAAGTAAAGCATAATTTAAAGACTCAAAAGTAGCACACCGCACTTTGGCCAACTCAGAATGATTAGTACAAAAATACATATGATCTACCTCAAGTTCCTATTGGAAGTATGCTTCAGCGTCGCTTTTCCCTTGGAAGGGAGGTATATTCAGTTTACTTGTAACGAACTCCTCTTCAGGAGGTTCATTCCTTTCACACCAGTTGTTATAATACCTCCCTTCCTGATAACGATCATTATACTCAGGGGATCATCAAATCTATCCTCAAATGAAAAGTTCCTACGACCACCAGTTAGACCACTACTCCTACCATGTCCCCTGTGGGACATGTTTCCATGGTGTTCAGTCCAAGATTCACCTCCAAAAGATCTTCCTTCGTTGAAAGTTACACTTAGGGGTTCTCTTTGGCCTTGGTAGCACTTTCTCCCTTGAGAGCTTGAGAATTATTTTTAAGATCTTCAATTTCACTTTTCATGTAACCAAATGCGTTAATCATGCTAGCAATAGTTTTTTGTAGCGTTTCAAGTGTGGTAGGACCTTGGGGAATGCTAGGGGTAGAAGGGGGTGAGTTTTGTTTTTCTTGTGAAGTAATCATGATCGAAAGCAAGTAAAGAAATCCAACCAAAAAGTTAATAAGATATTTACTTCTACTTTAAGTTGACAATTGATCAAACAACAATCTTGGACTATCTAAGAATCAAAAGAGGATGGAAGTGAAGTGATGTTTAGGATTGATCAAGAAGCTAAGGGTTTGTACAATACAGTCCCTTAACTTACTCTAATCTTTGTGCAATCTCAATTGCAATAAAGTTAAAGCTAAGTACACATGCACAAGTGCTCAGTAAGAGCTTATTCTTGAAACTTTTTCAACAAAGATCAACACTTTTGGTGATTGTACTTTCATTTTTCCCTTTGCACAAATTTCGTTTCTAAGCTCTTCTTTTCGTGAACTTGGAACTTTTATAATATAAGGCTATGCCTCGCCTCTTGTGCAATCTCTCATGCGTCTTGCCTCTTACTTTTTGTGACGTAGGTTGGCTTTTCTCTCAGTTTCTTTCTCAAACAAGCTCTATTTTCTTTCTTTGTGCTTTTTGGCTTGTTTGTTTGTGAGACTACTGCTCACAACCTTTATAAGACATTGCTCACGGCTTTGGGTTTGCTTGCACAAGTTTTTGTTGCTCTTTTGTGAAAAAGTTCCCTTTACAACATGATTGAATGCTAATGAAGTGACAAGTATTTCACAAATATAACATTCAAGAATGTATAAAGTTCAATGAAAGTTCAGAAAGTGTAATGACAACAAGATGATTTGTTCGGATTGGCGATACAACAATGTGGGGTATAATAGAGAAAGGCTGATTCTAAACGAGAACCTAATTCCAACAAAGTCTTTAATGAATTTAAACCAACACAAAATAAAGGTGAATATTCAGCCAACGTTTATGTATGTATTGATATGCTTGTAATCAATCAAGTTGTACTTTCAGGCCACGGTTCAGGTTGTATGCAAGTCCCTTTTTGTTTGATTTTTCAAGTTATATGCCCAAGATGATGTAAACAAGTTAAACTACTAAGGTCACGCTAGTTTGACATGAATTTGATCTATGGTTAAGCTACAATGGCGTTTGAACTAGTTATACCCTACAGCTGAATGCAAACAATTGCTATTATTACACTGGTCTTTGGTGATTTTCAGTTTTTATCTAATGACAACAACTTGACACAAATTATACACCGTATAGCTATCTAAATACAAGACACACAACTAAACCTTGACTAATTAGCTATTGAATTCACGTAAAGAAAACAGAAACAAACAGAAAACTGAACTTATGCCTAAGTGATTGTGTTTGGGCTTTTCTGGTTTTAACAACTAACACCAACTAAACAAACCACAACATAATATATTAAACACTGGAGGGGTGCCTAAACACGGTTATGAGCTGAAACTACAAGTAAAACATTAAGTAAAACAAGTTTAAACTAGGACAAGTTTTTGACAGATACACAGCTGAAAGCAAGGATACCATGGTGCCTTTTTCTTTGCTTGTTTCTTATGCTAAATTACATACAAACTTCAAAAAAACTCTAACACATCATATTTTAATATTTTAAGGATGTTCATGCAAAGTTTGAGAAGAATTTGATATGAAAATTACAATGAAAACAGGCTGCCAAGTCACACTACATAGCTGAGACACAAACGGGACACACATGCATGTTTCTTGCTTTTTCTTAAAGCAAACAACATCAAATTACCAAACCAACTTTACCACATCGTAATCAAAGGTCCAACAGGCGATTGATCAAGTTTCATGCTCAGGTTGTTAGGAAAAAAGCAAGAAACCAAGATTCAAATTACTACATAAAAACAGAATTTCAGAACCGAAGGAGTATCTAACAATTTTTGGGTTTTCTGGATTTAATGGCTTATCAAACGTCTAAACAAGTATTACACATAATTACCCAACATCTTAAACTATTTTTTAGACTAAATTCAAGGGCTGGACTCCTAAGTAAATCGCATGAACACAAGACCTAAACAAACTGCAAACAGTAATAAAATTTCAGCAACTTGAACAAAGATAATTGAGATAAAGAACACCTTACAGCTCCGATACCACTTGATGCACACATGTTCAGCTATTGTAGGACCTTTCTTCAACTCAAATAATTCATCTGGAACCAAGGAGGAAGATGCAAAACATTCCAAGAACGCCAAGCATGACAACCGTTTAGATTCAGCCAAAAATGGAAGAACACTTCAGCAAATGATTTCAACTTGATTGAAAAAGCCCTAAACCCTCTCAAACAATATCCATCCCAAGAATTTGAAGTAATACAATCAAAAACTTGTTCAATTTTCTTGAAGGGAACCAAAGATTCAATGAAAAACTGAAAATAGTTTTGGAACAAAAAAACTTTGTTTTGTATATTCAGATTGTAGATTTTTCAATGTCGTAAGCTAGTTTAAATAAGCCAAACAAGGCTTCTAAGGGAAGATACAAATGTGTTTGGCCCAATAGGAGCAAAGAAGAAAGTTTAGACAAGTTATAATTGGAATAAAAATGATTGTCCTCAGCAACTTGTTCTCGGCAGAAAATATTCCTCTTGTTGCAAGTTGTTTTTGCTTTTGATTTGTGATTGGTTCAGCTCCTCCTTGATTTGGGATATTATTTGACATGTCCCTGATGAGTTGGATAGGTTCCTTGAATTTGATTGGTTGAGATGCCCACTTGAACAATCAAGGAAACAGAATCTGTCCAGATTTGACCCATGAATTGTTTTGCATTATAACTTAATCATACAATCCGAATTAGCTCTTGCACATCAAATACAAGTGTAGATCGTTTTCTGCATATGTGTTTAAACACCAAAATGACGTCGTTTGGAGATAGAATGAGTGAGTCATGCCTATTTCAAGTTGACCTCCTTTCAGGTGTTTATGTTTGAAGCTTCAAAGTCAGCAACCAGCTTACTTTCAATGATTGTGTAGCTTGATACAGGTCTTTTCATGGAAAGTGTTGGGCTTGAAAATGGTATCTTATCCTCTTATCTTTCACCTCTAACTAGAATCACGTCAATTGGAGTTGTGGTTGATAAGTTATGGTTGAAATACAAAGAAGGTGTCAACCTGTCTTCTTGCCCTTTCCATTCAGCTTTGTGTTTGAAAAAGCATGGTTCCAATCAAGCTTCCTTGGCCTAAAAATAGCTCAAACGTATACCAAACAACATATATAACATGCTAGTACATGTCTAGGTTAGTTTACAACAATTTATGAAGGAAAGAATGCTAAGCACTCAACAATATCAACAACACACAAAAGATTACCTAATGGATTACCGCATGTTTCAAAACTAAATTAAAGCTTGTAGCAAATGGACCTAATGGTGTCTATCTTGACTTGGTTCATCCTCAACATGCTTGTAAAGGAAAATTCTCACTTCATGCATCAATTTCTTGGCCATGCTCCTTGTAACAGGACCTTTGTCTTGCATTGGTGTACCACCCACTGTGGTTGGTTCGTCTTGGCTTGGTGGGGCTCATCGTGACTTTAAGGAGTGGTAATGCATGCAATTTAAACAACTTCCTATAAATTCTAAAGGAGTATTTTTTCAGGTAACCGTCATTGTAACTTTTCTATCATATTGCCAAGGTCTACCTAATAAAATATGACTAGCATGCATAGGAGCCATATCACATAAAATTTCATGTTTATAGACGCTTATAGTCAAAGAAACCTGATGCAAGCACAATTAGGATCCCACTCTTTTACCCAATCTTCTCCTCCAACAATGGGTTAGGCACAAAGGGGACAAGCGCCTCCTTGCTTCTAATGTATTAGGGTCGGCTGAATTGAGCAACCAAGCCTTGAAGAATGGTGTGGTCTAGGAAAATGCTAAACACTCTCTTAGGCAGCATTCATCTTGTCTTGTCAATCACCCTCAAGCAAGCTCAAACTTTGAGTTTTTTAGACTTGATTTTCAGTGAGAAATCAAGAAAACAAAGTTGCCTTCTAAGGAGAAAAGCAATAGAATTTTATTCCCAACAAGCTGAATCTAAATTACACCACAAAACGTCTTTAGCACTTTAAATAGAAATAAAACCTGGCCTAAGACATATCCTAGTAAAATATACAATGAAATAACGCTACTCTGGTCTTTAGGGCCAGGTGACAACGGTTGGAACATCTTAAAACCACTTAATAAGTAAATCTCCAAAAGCACAGGAAAAGGCTGGATTTTAGGCTGAACAAGCGCTTCTGGTTGACGCGCCTTTTCCTGCGGATGTAAATCTCTTTTGAGGATGAATCCTTCTGTGTTATTTTAGTTCACGTCCTAAACTTGAAGTTTGGCGTTTGACTGACTCGGTTTGGATCTTGTATGACAGATTTATGCGTCCACAGAGTCCATGCAGTTTTCAGCTTTTTTTCATCACACTTTTTGTAGAACTGCTCCAAACTATACAGGCTTCACTACGGGTTTGGCACCTCCAACAACCTTAAAACGACCCTACAAAACGAACAAAAGACAACAATGATCAAGCTACAAGTGTATGAAAGGCAATGAAATGCAACTAATTACAACGCACAAAATGCAATGCATGAAGTACAATCTAACTAAGACACCCTTATAATATTTTACACGTGTGTGTGCATCAATCTCTCCTTCCTACAAAAGATTCTTCCTTGAATCTTAGCATTCATGCACTGAGTGGAAAAGAACCACAAAAATGCAACAAATGCGCAAGACACACTTAAACAATTTACACACAACATTCATGGAAAATTGTATCCTAATATGTTTCGGGTTGATATATAACTCAAGAATGAAGCATGCATCCAACAATACATATAGGAACATCTTAACAAGAATTCTTAGCACCCAGCACCTTTTCCTAATGTGGTTGGATGCATAAACAAGGACAACTCAAATTCCTCATTCATGTAGCTAGGACTATCAAAAGCATGTAATGTACTTATGCAACGACTTGGACCATGGTTTTTGTGCATGGGCAGCATACTTTCAACACAAAATGTATTAGGTATAAGAGTTAAAGTATGTAAAACATTAAGAACAAGCATCGTACCTTGCACATTCTTCAGCATTCCTAATTCAGATTCTTCACCATTAGTCTCAAATTCATTTTCATGGGGTTTGAGTGAAATTTCAGCATGTTTATCATCATCTTTAGTCATCTTAAGCTCAATAATCTTACGGGTAATTTCAGCATCATGTTCATGAAGGAACAAAGGATTATCAAACACAACTTTATTTGAATGCAAGTTTGAACCTTCAAGTAATGTATCATATAATCTTTCCATTCGTGTTCCCTTAAGTTTTCATGTTCAATTGTAACATCGTTTTCACTAGATAGATCACTTAAGTCATCATTTAAATCATCATATAAGTCATGCAAATCAGTAGATAAATCTCTTTCGAAGCATCATGCAAGACTTTATCAGTAAGCTCATTAGAATCATGACTACATTCATGTACAATAACGACTTGTAATGAAAGTAACATAGAATTAAACTCTAGCATAGTTTTATCCATTTCTTCATAAAGATATTGCATTCTACTCAGCATGTTACCCATCTCTTTAAAATTCAATTTAGATTCTAAAGACAATGCTTTCTCATACGTTGCACAAAGAGATGGAAAGTATTCACTTGTCATGCAATCAGCAATATCCTTGTTTAAACCAGCATGGAACATAATCATTCTTAATTCCTCACATTCCTTAGTGTTAGCATAATAATATTCATCAAACATGTAACTATAGTATGCTCAAACACTTCGTTTACCTTGAGGAAAAGTTTGATATAATGGTACCTCTTTACGGTAATTGCTTACCCATAAAGCATTTGTCACTTCAAATTCGTACATGCACTTATCTATCTCTTCAAAGTCATGGTCATCGATCACGACTCCCCAAATGGCAGAACAAACATTGTGAACCTGAAAACAAAAGACACCACAAACAAATATTATAACCAAAGTTAGTGAAATCTGTTTATGTTTCATTTGTCCTCACTTCCTCTCCTTTCTTT
>AP025046.1:22058911-22100936 GCA_036186865.1 Eustoma russellianum
GTCATCACAATTGCTATCAAAGTTCTTATTTTTCTCAACAAACTTGTACGTTTAGGGGCTTTGCATGATAGTATATTTCAGCCACAACAAAAAGCTTAAACAGCCCGGAAAAAAGCAACATAGTCTGCAGTTAATCTTGTTGCTATCAAAGCTATTAGTTAATTGTGGTCTTTATTCATATTTTATTCCATATGTATTAGAATACTTGCTATCAATTAGTTGTTTCTGTGTAAATTGCCAACCTTCCACTTTGCAAACCCATTCTACCCTAAAAGCTCCTAATCTAAACCCCCACATCCCACAGCCGTCAAACACCCTTTCCCACACATCCAAAACGCCCTCAACTACCCATTATAACCTAAATATACTTCCCAAGACATTCCCTTAAGCCCCAACCATCCAGAACTCCCAAACAGCCTAAAAACTACAAATTGCGTCGAAGGTCCTAAATTGAAACCCCACCCTCTCAAACCTGCACAATTACAAAATTATCCTACCCCAAGGCATTTTAAACCATGTGAACACTAAAACCAAGCAAAGGGAGTGCTTTAAGTTTGCTGCACAAAAACGTATTCAAGGCAGCCAAGAAAACTTACAATTCTGCCCTAACACAAAAATAAGGACCGGAGACTTGCGTGTACCACACAGCAGGATAAGGAGGAAAAGGATCATAAACAATACAAGAAACATGAAGAAAAATAAGGTCCAAGAAGTATATCTCATTTGAACTCAATTTGAGAAATTGAGAGAATTTGCTTGCCTTGCTTGTCACCATACTTACTAACCTTTGAGACTGCTTTTCTAGACTTCAAACAAGCCTATTTACATCGCAAAACACTTGAACAATCTGATTATCGCTTGTATTGAGTACAATTGTGAATTTGTGTGCATAAAGCCTAAGTTAACCAAAGATTGCCCAAGGCAAGCCTTAGTCTTTCATTGGATTTGCCTTATGTTGAATTTTATATGCTCATACGTGTAGTGCACGACACGTGTGACTTAAGTTATATATCAAACAGATGTGGACTTATGTATGTTATATATTATATGTTGCTAATGTCACGTAATATTTGTACGTATCCAGATGTTAAGTGATCACTTCGGTATATTAGTGGATACACGGTGTAATCTGAATGGATCACTAAATGTGCAGATAGTCGTACGGTTAAAGTCCTTGATGGTAGGACTCGTAAAGCCGAGCCCGTATTATTATTGACATCTGGTCCCCGAGAGACAAGAGCCCACAAGTATTTTTCTCAAAGTGTTTTAATTAAGAAACTGGAATTGATGAAGACTGTTCATATTTTCAATACAGACTTTTTATTTTTCAATATGTTAATTCCAACAATTGGAAGTGAAACGTTTAGCTTCACCATCGCATATATACATGTGCATTTGGTGAAGAACCGAGATCACGAAAAAGGTTGGAGAACATTTGAAAGAAAAAAAAAAACCTTTTCTGCCGAAAGTTGGTTTTTTAAAACCAATTCCATTAACGTTGCTGCATTCATATATATATATATATATATGTATATATATATATGTATATATATATATATGTATTTAGAAAACACTTTCAAAGAAAAACAAACTATCTATTCTCTCCATCGGAATAGTAGTGGTAGCAGTTGTTGATATTTTGTTAGTGAATTCAACAACTGGTAGGTTCGTGCAATCCCTTGGAAGACACAGTTGTCACGCGTATCAGAACCCTTACAGCGTTAACCAATGGAGCAAGGTATAGTTCTGCATTTATTTACTTTGTTTTTGTGGTCTCTTAAGTGATCCTCGGGTAATGGATTTACTATGTAAATTCTAACAAGTGGTGTCAGAGCAATTTAATGAGAACACAACACTATATTGTGTGCAATATGTAAAAAAATTTCATGTGCTGATATATAAAATAAAACGGAGTGCATGAGGTGGAATTACGGTTCAATACAGGATGTAATGGAGTCAAAGGATTCATTTTGCTACTTGCAACTAGTATGGATCAGGATTATGTTGCTATCTTTGTTTTATCGCTCAACAGTGGACAAGCTTTTCTCCATTTTATGAATTCCTATTTCCTTCTTTGGAAGTTTTATAGTAGTGTGAATTTCATATTTTCTTCACGCGTAAATTTTGTTGTGGCCTGCTCCAAGAAAACGAAATATAGCTTTTACGTCTTTTTGTTTTCAAATCTCATGTGCATATTCTGGTTTATGGAGCACTCAGAATTTATTCATAAGCTGAATGAACGTAAGCCGTAGTACTCTTGTTCGAATGCATACCATAAGTATTTATGTTTTGACCATTACATTTATATAGTTAATTCAATATACTGTAAATCAATATAGCGTACTTGCTTAATGCTACATACAGTTGCATTATTGTAACAAGATCAAATAGCAGTGCAATGTGTTTTTGTTGCAAGATTGTTGGTGTGACGTAAAGTGCATAATGTGATAATTAGTTTCACACGTGTTTGCCCTGCTATAGTGCTTAGTGTCTATTATGCCCATTACGTTTGATTTGGCTTACAATGCACTCTTACTATTATGGCGCAATTGCAGCATTATTGTATTTTATGTCTAATAGTAATATACTGCATTATTTACATGATATGTTGTTACATACATTTTATTTAGTTTGATCGGACGGTTTGAGCGACATGAACCTATTTTGACAATCATTATCAATCAAATATATATTTGCTTGTGATATATAAACAATGAAGTTTTCATCATTAAGTTATGTCACAAACAGATTTGATTGATAAAGCTTCATTGGTCTTTAGAATTATCAATGAGACACTTTTTTCTTGATTTTCAGATTTTCAGTGGCGTCTCAAAATTTGAAGAAAAGACAATGGTTCAACCAGGCGTATGTATGGATGCATACGTTACAGTCAAACATAAATCTTTATGTCAGTTGGTAAACTGCAATCGTGTATAGAACCATAAGGATACCGTCTTACCAAATGTATGGCTTTAATATGATCCCCTTTAACTGTGGCAATCAAATCATTGTTTGTGCAATTGTTAAGTTTGTGACAGGTGTGTATGTGCTTCGCGAAGCTATTAGTCGGTCCAAAGGAAGACGTAGTTGTCGAAGTCACATATATCACATTGTATTAATTTAAAAAATCCGACAATAATGAGAAAATACGTGACTAGTTCATCGGCCCAAAGAAAGATGACTACTTTACGTATGGCGTATCGTTGTATCAATTTCTACACTCCAATTGTTGGACGGTGTTAAGAAGACTCCAAAGAGCACTTAACATTGAAAGATTTTCAAAAGATGGAAATGTTCTATACTTGTTTTGAATTTAAGTTATATTGCAGTTGATATTGAATTATGTATTGTTTTGTTCTTTGTATTTCTTTTATTTCAGCAATCTTTTCTGGTGTTAATAATATTGCCATGTTGAACGGTTCGAACTTTAAGGCTTGGAAAGATCAATTGGAGATTTTTCTGGGGTTAGCTGATCTGAACATTGCGCTTCAGATAGACCGACCAGCAGTGCTACATGATGATAGCACTAGTGAGCAGAATGATACTATGGCTCGTTGGTTGAAGTCCAACGGCATATGTCTGAAGATCATGCAGGAGACCATTCCTGAGGCATTCAGGGGGTCTGTTTCCGAATCCACCATGGCCAAGGAATTTTTGGCTGAACTTGAGCAAAGGTTCATGAGGAATGAGAAAGTTGAAATGGGTAATCTCTTAAAGAAGTTTTGCTCAAATCAGTATCGTGGTGATAGTGGCATTCGGGAGCACATCATGGAGATGTCTCATATGATTTCTAAGTTAAGGAGCATGAAACTAGACGTTTCTGATGACATGCTGGTGGTAATGGTCCTTCACTCCCTTCCTCCTAAATTTAACCACTTCTTGGTCAGTTAGAACTGCCAGAAGGAGAAGTGGTCAGTGAATGAGTTAATTGCTCGCTGTGTTCAAGAAGAGGAACGGCTTCAGAATGAAACCACTGCAAGTGTGCACGTTACCACTACCAAAAGAAAGATTGGTGGAAAGAAACGTAAGGCTGCACAGGCAGTTAAAGATCAAGGCATTCAGAAGGCGGACAAAAGGGCGAAACCGACTTCTGTCAAAGAGTCGGATAAGGGTCCCGCCTGTTTCTTCTGTAAATAGAAGGGACATATGAAGAAGAATGTACCAGTTTTCGTTCTTAGCTTCCTAAGAAAGGAACATCTGTTGCTTTGGTTTGTTCAGAAATTAATCATGTTTCAGTACCTAAAGACACTTAGTGGATTGATACGGGTGCAACCACCCATTTATTTCTGTCTTTGCAGGGTTGCCTGAGCCATTGAAAGCCAAATCCAGCTGAGAAATATAACTACTCAGGAAATGGCAGGGCAAAGGTTGAAGCTATTGGGCACTTCAAACTATAGCTGACCACTTGCTTTTATTTAGATTTGCATGAAACTTCTGTTATACCGTCTTTCAGACGCAACTTAATTTCCTTTTATCATTTAGACAAAGATGGTTATTTTTGTAATATTGGGAATGGCACCTTCAGATTGTTTCTTGCGTCTAAATTGGTTAGTAACGGTCAATTGTCTGAAATAGACAGACTTTATTCTAGAATGTCACTTCAACTCAAGAAACCTTGCAATCAAGTACTCGAAACGTTAAGCAAAAAAATTAAATCACGATAATTCAGGAACATTATGGCATAGACGTTTAGGCCACATTCGAAAAATTGAATCGAACGTCTAGACAAAAATGAAATTCTTGATCCTTTAGACACAACGAATTTAAGATCATGTATATTCTGTGCTAAAGGAAAACAAACCAAAGTTTGCAAATATAAACCCAATCGTGCGTCGAGTGTACTGCAGCTAATTCATAGAGACACATGTGGCCCATTTCATACAGCCACCCAAAACGGCCATACATACTTCATTAGCTTTATCGACGATCACTCACGTTATGGCTACATGTACTTGATCAAAAACAAAGCACAAGCTTTGGACATGTTCATAGCCTATAAAGCAGAAGTTGAGTTACAACTCAATGGAAAGATTAAGGCCATTAGGTTGGATCGTAGAGGTGAATACTACGGCCGATATGATGGTTCAGGTGAAAAATGTCCAGGGCCTTTTGCTAAGTTCAGAGAGGAGAGTGGTATTGTGCCACAATACACCGTTCTAGGTACGCCTTCCATGAATGGTGTTGCTGAGCGGCGCAATCACACATTAATTGAAATGATTCGTAGTATGACCAGTCAAACTACGTTGCCATTATCCCCCTCGGGAGAAGCGTTTAAAACTGCAACCTACATCCTCAATCGCGTACCCACTAAAGAAACTGTCCAAACTCCATATGAGTTATGGACTGGACACAAGCCTAGTCTACTTCATTTTCGAATATGGGGTTGTCCAGCTGAAGCTAGGCCTTATAGGCCAAGTGAAAGAAAATCGGATGATAAAACGATCATTTGCTATTTTGTTGGTTATGGCGTGAGGTCACGGGGGTACAAATTTTATGATCCCACTAGCAAAATTATGTTCGAGACAAATTCAGCACAATTCTTTGAGGATATCTTTGTTCCGGGGGGAAAGGTTTGCATCAGCATATCATTGAATTAGAAGAAGATCGTTCTGATGGTGTAAATATGCGAATTGAACCAATCATTTGTGATATTCCACTAAGGACACACGCATTCAACGATTTAATCCTTAGTAGTTCTGATCCACATGAACCTGTGGAAATCATTTCTAATGAACAAGGAACTACTGATGCAGTTGGGGAACCATCAATACCTCAAGAACATGTACCACTAAGATGATCCACTCGTGAAAGAAGAAACCCCATATCAGATGATTATGTGGTGTATCTTCAAGAACGCGAATTTGACATAGGCATGACGGAAGATGATCCAATAAATATTTATTAGGCCGTACATTGTCAAAATTCAAAAAAGTGGATTGAAGCTATGGATGAGGAAATTAAGTCTATTCATGACAACAATGTTTGGGACATCGTGCCATTACCCATAGGTTCGAAACCGGTTGGTTGTAAATGAATCTTTAAAACCAAACGTGTTTCGAAGGGTAATGTGGAACGATATAAGGCTAGACTTGTTGCAAAGGGGTTTACCTAGGAAGAAGTCATAGACTATACAGAAACCTTTTTGCCGGTATTGACGAAAGATTCTTTCAGGATTATCATAGCTTTAGTAGCACATTTTGATCTTGAGTTACATCAAATGGATGTTAAAACCGCTTTTCTAAACGGTGACAACGATGAAACCTTATACATGGTTCAAACACCTCGTTTTGAAGTGGGAGATTCTAAAAACATGGTTTGTCGACTTAAGAAACTCATTTATGGACTTAAGCAGGTGCCTCGACAGTGGTATTTTAAATTTGCACAAGTCACTACCTCATTCAGTTTCGAGACAAATCAGGTTGACGAGTGTGTATACCACAGTTTAGTGGGAGTAAGTTTGCATTTTTGGTCCTGTATGTTGATGACATACTGCTTGCAACAAATGATATTAATATGATACGCGACACCAAGAAGTTTTTAAATAAACAATTTGAGATGAAAGATCTTGGTGAAGCATCATATGTTTTAGGACTTAAGATATACAGAGATTGTTCTCTCGGTATCTTGGGTCTTTCACAACAAACATATACCGATAAAATGCTCAAGCGATTTGGCATGGAAAACTGCAGACCATCTGATACCCCAATGGCACGAGGAGATAAATTCAGTTTAAGACAATGCCCTAAAACAGAACTTGAACGATCGGAAATGAAGGATTGATGAGGATCAAGGGTCTGATGAGGATCAAGGATCCCATCAAGATGTCAAGGGCCCTATGACAAGAAGGAGGGCAAGAGAACTTTGTCATCAAGTTGGAACCTTCTTGTATAAGCATGTTCAAGATGAACCTAAGGTTTCATGGGTTCATTTCATTGAACCAACCCTTTGAGCATTTATGAGTGTGCGTGTGTGCCTGCATTCTTTAATTTGAATTTTGTCTTTTTTTTGTGATCTTTGTTTTATGTGTTTGCTTTGTAGGTAAATTAGGTATATGGAAGATCCAAATAAAATGGAGGCCAAAAAGAACATTGTAGGCGTGTATTGCAAAAGAAGGAGACAAAAGGAATGTTGTCTTGAAAAGAATGTTTGTCTCCACAAAGACAAATTTAAATGTGTCCAAGATGGAATTCCTTGTCCAAATTGAAGTCAAAATCATCTCCAAAGATCACAAAGGGGCCGGCCATTTTGAAGTGCAAGGATGAAGTTCTACTTGAATTTAAACTTGAGGATAAACTTGAATTTAAATTCAACCATGATTTGAATTCAAGTTTCAACCAATTGGAGACTTAAATTCCAAGAAGATTCCAGCCCTATCATCAGCCATGTACATGCCACCTTGGAGGATAAGAGAAGGATAAGTTCCAATTCAAATTGAATCAAAGTTTGAATTCAAATTCAAACTCAATTTGAATTCAAACTTCAACCATCTTTTGAATTCAATTCCAACCATCTTATCATCATCAAAATCAGATTTTCGACACTTCATTATCCAAGGAACACGCCAGCTTGGATGGATAGATTCCAATTAAAATTGAATCCAAGTTTGAACTCAAATGCAAACTCAATTGAATTCAATCTTCAACCAACCTTTGAATTCAATTCCAATCACTTTATCATCATCAAATCAGATTTCCAACACCTTCAAAGACTCATCATACACGGCTGGATGGTGGAAGATGGCCATCTACAAGCATTTCAAATTTTAGCTAGAATTTTTTTAGTTTTAAATTCAAACAATTTTCAATTTTCTAGCACTTGTTAGCTACCTTATTTGAAATAATTTCTGGTCATCTTAAAGGCTGATAGGATGAGAATTATAGCCTATAAATAGAGCCTTTGGCCGACTTGAGAAGGAACTTTGGATGAATAAAACTTCTTGATATTTTCTTCACTTATTGTGAGACTTTGTTTTCTTAGTTTTGCATTAAAAACCTAAGTTAAGATCCTTCAAAGCTGAGCATTTTGAAGGTGTTTCCATTGCTTAAAGGTGCTGTCCAGGAGGGCTGTATTGGTTTGTCTGATCAACGACCATCTTGAAGTGTTGGTCTTGCTCATTGGTCCACACGTTTTTTATCACTAAGGCAGCAAGGGGAAGTCTTCTTCGTTGTGCTTAAACCTTAAACACAACTCGTTTCAATGTTTGTTAGCTCGTCTTTCATAAGCTTTGTTTTTCTTTTCAAGTTGTATTTTAACGTGCTCATGCAGTTTCTTTATCTTTTCCGCTTTTTGTTTACCATTAAGACTTGAATGTTCATGCACAGGAATAGGGATCAAATTAAGGGGAGACAAAAGGTTAAAACCATACACGATTTTGAATGGATTATGCAAGGTACTGTGACGGACGCTCCTATTGTATGCAAATTTGATATATGGTAAACAATCTTCCCAATGTTTAACATGTTTTTTGCAAAATGGCACGCAAAAGTTCAGAAAGAGTACGATTAACGACTTCAATTTGTCCATCTGTTTGTGGGTGAGCAGTGGTAGAAAACAACAATTGAGTACCAAGTTTAGCCCACAAAACGCGCAAAAAATGAATAAGAAATTCGTATCTCTATCACTTACAATTGTACGTGGCATGCCATGCAATCTCACAATTTCTTTAAAGAACAAATCAGCAACATCTGTGGCGTCATCAACTTTCCTACATTCAATGAAGTGTGCCATCTTTGAAAATCGATCAACCACAACATAAATGCTATTGCGCCCTCATTGAGACCTAGGAAGTCCTAAAACAAAGTCCATAGAGATGTCAATCAAAGGGGAATCAGGGACGGGTAAAGGCGTGTAAAGGCCATGTGGTTGGGACTTGGATTTGGCTTGTTTGCAAGTGATGCAACTAGCACGTATGTGGGGCCAATAGAAATGTTCATTAAGAGTTTCAAGGGTTTTGAACACTCTGCAATGACCCATTAAACCTCCCCATGGGCTTCTCTAGTCAATGCTTCTCGTAGGGATGATTGGGGAACACACAACTTATGTTCTTTGAAAAGATATCCCTCATGTATGTAGAATTTCCCAAATGGTGCCTCTTTACATGCCTAAAAAATGGTGGCAAAATCATGGTCATTTGGGTACAATTCCTTAAGTGATTCGAATCCTAAGAATCGTGAGGATAACGTAGTCACTAACGTGTATCTCCTAGAGAGGGCATCAACAACTATATTGTCATTTCCTTGTTTGTACTTAATCACGTAAGGGAATTGTTCTATGTACTCTACCCATTTGGCATGTCTCTTGTTCAACTTTCCTTGCCCTTTAAGGTACTTAAGGCTTTCGTGGTCAGTGTGGATCACAAACTTTTTATGTTGAAGATAGTACTGCTAGGTTTATAGGGATCTCACGAGGGCATAAAGTTCTTTATCATAGGTAGAGTAGTTCAGTACAGCACCTTTCAACTTCTCCCTAAAGTAGGCTATGGGTTTCTTACCTTTTGTAAAACCTGCGCCTATACCCACTCCACTTGCATCACGCTCAATTTCAAAAGTTTCATCAAAATTTGGTAACCTAAGTATGGGTGTAGTGGTTAGCCTACGTTTATAGATACCTGATGCGTGCAACTCATGGGCTCCAAGAAATTCCACCTTCCAAACGTCCTTCACATAGGGTTAGGCACAAGTAAGAAGACTTCCCCTTGCTTTCTTAGTGATAAAAACGTGTGGATCAAACGAGCAAGACCAACACCTCAAAATGGTCGTTGATCAGGCAAACCAATATGGCCCTCCTGGACGGCACCTTTTAGCAATGGCAAAACCTTCAAAATGTTCAACTTTAAAAGATCTTAACTTAGGTTTTTAATGCAAAAACAGGAAAACAAAGTATCACACAAAGTGAAGGAAATATCAAGAATTGTTATTCATCAAAAGGCTGTTACAAATCGGCCAAAGGGCCTCTTTATAGATGCCTAAGACACTTCAAAATAATCAGATATTATCTAAAAGAAATAGCTAGAAAAAATTTGAATTGAACTTGAATTTGCTAATTATTTGAATTCAAAAATAACTTGAACAATCCTAGCTAAATCTGGTTGTGATCCTCCTTTTCCAGCCGTCTGTTAGATCAGCAAATGAGGCATTTTGGGGCTGTTTTGATGACTAGGATAGGGCTGAACTTGAATCCAAAAGTTGGGTGAAGTTTAAATTCAAATTGAGTTTGAATTTGAATGGACTCTGAATTTGTTTGTTGTTTATCCTCCATCAATCTTCAACCGTGTTTAACAAGCCTAAAAAAGGTCTTGAAATCTGATTTTGATGATGATAATATGGCTAGAGTTGAATTCAAAAGATGGTTGAAGTTCGAATTCAAATTGAGTTTGAATTTGAATTCAAACTTGGATTCAATTTGAATTGGGTTTTATCCTTCTTTTATCCTTCCAAGTGGCGTGTGGATGGCTGGATATTTTGGCTGAATTATTCTTGAATTTTAACTCTCCAATTGGTTGAAGTTTGAATTCAAATCATGGTTGAATTTAAATTCAAGTCTAGCTTTGAATTTAAATTCAATTTGATCATCATCCATTTGCTTCAAAATGGCCGCCCCTTGATGTATGTTGGAGATGATTTTTGACTTCAATTTGAACAAGAGATTCCATCCTGGACACATTTGAATTTGTCTTTGTGAAGACAACATTCGTTTTTGTCTTCCTTTTTGCCACACACGCCTATCTTGCTCATTTTGGGCCTCCATTTCATTTTGGACTTTCATGTACCGAGTTTACCTACAAAGAAAAGACATAAAAACAAAGAGCACAAGGAACAAGATAATAAAACACACAAGCAATGCATCAACGTTCAAAGAGTGTGTTCAATGAAGTGAACCCATGGAACCTTAGGTTCATCTTGAACATGCTTATACAAGAAGGTGACAACTTGATGACAAAGTTCTCTTGCCCTCCTTCTTGTCATAGGACCCTTGACCTCTTGTTGGGGCCCTTGATCCTCATCAGACCCTTGATCCTCATCAATCCCCCCTCCTCAAAAGGATTTGTCCTCGAATCAAAAAGGTCATCGTTGAAAGGGGTGAGGTCAGCAACATTAAAAGTAGGCGAAATTGAACCATACCTTTCGGGAAGATCAAGGATGTATGCATTGTCACCTATGCATTTCAAAACTTTGAAGGGTCCATCTCCTCGAGGTAACAGTTTTGACTCTCTCTCATTGGGAAATCTTTCTTTGAGCAAATGTGACCACACTAAATCTCCAGGTTTAAACACAACTCGTTTTCGATGTTTGTTAGCTCGTCTTTCATAAGCTTTGTTTTTCTTTTCAAGTTGTGTTTTAACTTGTTCATGCAGTTTCTTGATCTTTTCCGCTTTTTGTTTACCATCAGGACTAGAACATTCATGCACGGGAATAGGAATCAAATCGAGGGGAGACAAGGGATTAAAGCCATACACGATTTCAAATAGACTATGCAAAGTACCATGATGGACACTACTATTGTATGCAAATTCGATATATGGTAAACAATCTTCCCAATGTTTAATGTGTTTTTGTAAAATGGCATGCAAAAGTTGAGAAAGAGTACGATTAACGACTTCAGTTTGTCCATCAGTTTGTGGGTGTGCGGTGGTTGAAAACAACAATTATGTACCAAGTTTAGCCCACAAAACACCCCAAAAATGACTCAAAAATTTTGTATCTCTATCACTTACAATTGTACGTGGCATGCCATGCAATCTCACAATTTCTTTGAAGAAAAAATCAGCAACATGTGTGGCATACTTTCCTACATGCAATGAAATGTGCCATTTTGAAAATCGATCAACCACAACATAAATGCTATCGCATCCTCCCCGGGACCTAGGAAATCCTAAAACAAAGTCCATGGAGATGTCAATCCAAGGGGCATCAGGGACGGGTAAAGGTGTGTAAAGGCCATGAGGTTGGGACTTAGATTTGGCTTGTTTGCAAGTGATGCAACTACCACATAACCTTTCGACATCTACGCTCATGTGGCGGCAATAAAAATGTTCTTTAAGAGTCTCAAGGGTTTTGAACACTCCAAAATGACCCATTAAACCTCCCCCATGGGCTTCTCTAGTCAATGTTTCTCGTAGGGATGTCTGGGTAACACAGAACTTATGTTCTTTGAAAAGGTAACCCTCATGTATGTAAAATTTCCCAAAGAGTGCGTCTTTACAAGCCTCGAAAATGGTGCCAAAGTCATGGTCGTTTGGATACAATTCCTTAAGTGATTCGAATCCTAAGAATTGTGAGAATAATGTAGTTACTAACGTGTATCTCCTAGATAGTGCATCGGCAACTATATTGTCCTTTCCTTGTTTGTACTTAGTAAGGGAATTTTTCTATGTACTCTACCCATTTGGCATGTCTTTTGTTCAACTTTCCCTGCCCTTTAAGACACTTAAGGCTTTCGTGGTCAGTGTGGATGACAAACTCTTTAGGTTGAAGATAGTGTTGCCAAGTTTGTAGGGATCTCACGAGGGCATAAAGTTCCTTATCGTAGGTAGAGTAATTCAATGCAGCTCCTTTCAATTTCTCACTGAAATACGCTATGGGTTTCTTACCTTGGGTTAAAACTGCGCCTATACCTAATCCACTTGCATCACACTCGATCTCAAAGGTCTCGTCAAAATTTGGTAACCTAAGTATGGGTTCAGTGGTCAACCTACGTTTAAGTTCATCAAATGCCTGTTGTTGTGGCTCTTCCCACCTAAAAGGCACATCTTTTTTCACAATTTCGTTTAGGCGTGCAGCTATGAAGAAAAATCTTTGACAAGCGTCTATAAAAACTTGCTAGTCCATGAAAACTGCAAACTTCCCCTACAGTCTTAGGTATAGGCCACTCCACAATTGACCTAACCTTTTCCTCATCCTTTTCTACTCCCTCAGCCAAAATGACAAAGCCTAGAAAAAGTATGTGTTCTAGACAAAAGGGGCACTTCTTAAAATTGGCGTAAAGTTGTTCTTGCTTAAGCTTTTCGAAAACGGCTCTAATGTGATCAAGATGATCTTCTATGGTTTGGGAATAGATCAGGATATCATTGAAATAGACAACGATAAATCGTCCTATGAACGCACGTACGACTTCATTCATTAGCCTCATAAAGGTGCTAGGGGCGTTGGTGAGCCCGAAGGGCATCACTAACCACTCGTAGAGCTCAAATTTGGTTTTGAATGCAGTCTTCCATTCATCCCTTCTCTAATGCGTACCTGAAAGAACCCTTGCTTAAGGTCGATTTTGGTGAAGAATATAGATCCGTGCAACATATCCAACATATCATCTAGCCTAGGTATGGGCTACCTATACTTGACTATAATTTTGTTTATGGCTCGGCAATCGGTACACATTCTCCATGTTCCATCCTTTTTGGGTACTAAAATGACTGGGACGGAAGATAGGCTTAGGCTCTCTCGTACTTGTCCACTCGCTAGGAGCTCCTCTACTTGCCTTTGGATTTCTTTGGTTTCTTCGGGTTTGGCTTGATAGGCTGGGCGATTGGGTAACACGGCTTCTGGGACAAAGTCAATTTGGTGTTCTATTCCTCTAATGTGTGGTAATCCGGATGGTGGTTCGGAGGGAAATAGAACTTCATATTCTTGGATAAGGGACGCAACTGAGGTAGGTAAGTTTGGTGGGAGTTCTTCTAGGGCAAGGTGACACGACTTTGTGATGAAGAAGAGGACAGTTTGGTTGTTGTAAAGGGCGCGTGCGACCTCTCTTTTCTTGACGAAATACCCACACTTCTTTTTGGACTCGTTGACGTTTAGGGGCACTACCTCTTTTCCCTTGCTCTCGAGCTTTTTGTTCTCACTTTTCATGCATTCCAAGAATTTTCTCCCGGCTTCTTTTTCCTTAGGATCGGCCCTACACTTAGACTTGTGTTGGTGATCCTCGTGTACTTTGTGTGGTGGAAGTGCATGCAAGTTGTACAATTTGCCATTCAATTTGAAAGAATAACGATTCAAATAACCATCATATGTCACATGTCGATCAAATTGCCATGGCCTACAAAGTAAGATATGACTAGCATGCATTGGTGCAACATCGCATAAAACATCATCTTTGTAACTACCAATGCTAATAGAAATCAAAACTTGTTTACTTACGCTAAATTCACCGCAATCATTTAGCCATGCAAGTTTGTAAGGATGCGGATGATTAATCATAGGAAAATTCAGTTTTCTTACCAATTTAATACTAGCCACATTCGCACAAGAACCGGAATCAATGATCATGGTGCACACTTTACCATTTATCATGCAAAGAATATGGAAAATGTTCTCTCGATGTTGTTCGTGATCATCTCGTTTCGGATATGCATTTAAAGCTCTACGCACAACAAGAAACTCCTTAGTGTCAAAATCATCTAATGCTCCTAGATCCTCTTCAGGTTCAATTTCATTATCATGCTCAAACTCGTTTTCATGCTCGAACTCAGACAAATATTCATTTGTCTCCTCAATTAACATGATTCGTTTGGCATTAGGACACTCTTTTCCTATGTGACCACGTCCTTGACACTTATAACATTTAATGTCTCTAAACCTGTTTGAGGGATCAGAAGAATTTCTGGTGGGAGTCTTGTGTTAGGTGCGGTCATCTCGCTGTTGTGTGGACTGCACACCATTGTCCATCCTTTGCGATGCTCCTTGGTCTTGTGTTTGGCCTCCGGTAGGCCGTGAACTTCCCGTTCCTGAAGACTTGCTGGAAAATCTTGATGAAGACGGATTAGTACGATTAGTGGAATTGAAATCGGAAGAACTACGTACCTTGATTTGGTGTTCAATCTTTTCAGCCATATGGACCATGGTTGTGAGGTCGAGATAAGGTTGAAGACCAACCCTTTGCGCAATCTCCCTGTTTGAACCATGTAAGAAACGAACCTTGGTGGCTTCTTTGGGTTCCTGCAAGTTAGACCTTTCCAACAAAATTTCTAAATCTTTATAATACTCGTCTACACTTTTGGAACCTTGGCGTAACTTTTGCAAACTTGTGAAAATAGAACTCTCATAATTGATTGGGATAAAACGTTGTCTCATTTCAAACTTCATTTCTTCCCAAGTGGCAATTGGAGGTTGCCTTGTTTTAGTTCAATTTCGACACAAATTTGTCCACCAATTAAATGCATAACAAGAAAACTCAATAGAAGCGTACCTCATTTTTTGTAATTCACTATAATTGGTACAAGAAAAGATTAAATCCACTTTTGTTTCCCATTCTAAATATTCCTCTGCATTACTTTTACCATGAAACGTGAGAATATTTATTTTGGTTTTGAGAAAATCGTCATCTTGTGGGAAAAGGGGATTTTGGCGTCTTTGGTAACCACGGGGAGGGTGGTCATCAAATTCATAATCATCATGCTCATATGGAATGTAATCATCGTTGTACCTTCGTGGGATGTACCTTCTTGGTTGTGTAGGAGGAACAATCTTCTTGCCTTGGTGTGTGGTGGTCTAAGGTTGTCATCCTCAACTTCTTCGGGGGGATGGCGCCTAGGTTGTGGTAGGGGAACCGCCATGCTTGCACCTTCGCCATCACTCATTTTGTAGCTTCGTTCAACGTCTTCCAAGCGATGCTTGATTATCTCATTGTCATGCGTGAGTTTCTTAAGCATCTCCAGCATTTGTTGTTGCGTTTGTCCAAGGTTTTGGCTTCCTTTGATTTACTAGACGCGGAATGAGCGCTGCTCGCCATTTTACCTAATGAATTAAACAAAAACAAAAGGGAAAAGAAAGAAGCAAACTAACACAAAGACAAACAAACGTTAAGGGATTAGTAAAAACAAGCTATGACCACTCCGCTTTCTATCCTTTCCACTCTCTTACCACTTTGGTTCTTGGATAACCTGAAGTTAAGAAGGCTCAAAGTGATCAATAAGAAAGTGTATTGCCAATGCTTCTTTAAATCACAATGCTCTCCACTTGTTTCTTCCTTTTTTGCGTTCAAGTTGCACCAATTAGTATCAAAGTAGAATCAATTGAAATGAACACAAACTTGAACTTTCTAATAAGATTCAAAGAAAATGAGCAACGAAAGTTGATGTATAAGGCTGAACCAAAGATGAATTAAGGGTTGTCATGGGCAATCTTTAGTTAATTTTGATTCTATGCACTTACTATCTACAAAATGGTTCAAGTCATGCAATAATCAAGCAACCAAGTGTGTGATTGGTTCAAGAAGATCAGGAGATGTGGAATAGGGTATAGGGATATGGCAATGTAGGGTAAAAAGGAAATATGCTATCCAAGGTTCTCGAATTTCACAAAAAAAAATTTCGACGTTCAAGCGTGTTGCCCTTTTAATTTTCTCTTGTTCTTTTGTTTTTCTTTCTTCCCTTTCAAATTCAACGTAGGCAAGGTTCAGATCTCCTTTTTTTATTAGGGCAAAATTTGAAATCTCACGTGTTTTGCACTTAGCACTCTCATTTTCGGACTGGATGGTGCAATGTCTTTAAATTGCTGTTTGCAACCTTGAATTGCAAGAAGCTAACCTTGGAAAGTGAGGGAAATGGGGGTTGGACAGAATTGGAATTAGGGTTAGGGTTTTAAAGCTAGGGTTTTTTCTGAACGCTTTACGTATTTGTTGGATTGGGGTTTCAGAGTTGATTGTTATGTGCATATAGCTATTTGTGGTTGGTATTGATGATTGGTGTGGTCAATTCGGATATTGGTTGGTTTAGGACAGAATTTGAACAAAATTCAAATTCTAGGGTTAGGGTTTATTTGAATGAATTGGGATCTTTAGATTCTGATTGTGTTTGGTAAAATTGGTTTGGGGATTTTTGATGGGGGTGTAAATAGGGTCGTTTGGAATTAGGTTGGTGAGTTTTACGATTGGGTTGGGGTGGGGCTGGTTGGGCCGTGGGGTGTAGGGCTAGAATTAGGGTTTTGCTTGTTGTTGAAAATGGGTTATGAAGACAAGCACACGTAGGACTACTTGACTTAAAGCATGAAATCAATCACAATGCGAATCACCAGATGCATACAATCATCACCAACTAAAAGCTTCGATAACAACAAGATGATTTGAAACCGAGTTAGCTTTATAGGCTGATGGTTGGAATATTTAAAAGAAGGCTGAATGTAACCTAAAATGCAACAAACCCTAATTTGTTCAAGTTTGAACGACTCAAAATCAGATTGTGATTCGAAAAGGAAATAAAAGAGATGACATTTGATTGATGAAAAGCAAAATGCAGCAACATGCAAGGACTCAAAGTAACGTTTGTTGTGGACGTTTTTTTGAATGAAATGCAAGACAAATGGCGTGTAGAGGGAGGAGTAGAAGAAGGACTCAACTAAAATTGAAATGACTAGACTCAAACGAAAAGGAAATGGTAGATGGTGGAATAGAGTAACCTGGTCTCTGATATTAATTTGATGCGTGTAGCTCATGGGCTCCAACAAATTCCACCTTCCAAACGTCCTTCACAAAGGTTTAGGCACAAGGAAGAAGACTTCCCCTTGCTTCCTTAGTGATAAAAACGTGTGGATCAAACGAGCAAGACCAACACCTCAAGATGGTCGTTTATCAGGCAAACCAATATGGCCCTCCTGGACGGCACCTTTTAGCAATGGCAACACCTTCAAAATGCTCAACTTTGAAGGATCTTAACTTAGGTTTTTAATGCAAAACCAAGAAAACAAAGTATCACACAAAGTGAAGGAAATATCAAGAATTGTTATTCATCAAAAGGTGCTGTTACAAATTGGCCAAAGGGCCTATTTGAAGATGCCTAAGACACTTTAAAATAATCAGATATTATCTAAAAGAAATAGCTAGAAAAACATTTGAATTGAACTTGAATTTGCTAACTATTTGAATTCAAAAATAACTTGAAAAATCCTAGCTAAAATCTGGTTGAGATCCTCCTTTTCCAGCCGTGTGTTTGATCAGCAAATGAGGCACTGTGGAGCTGTTTTGATGACTAGGATAGGGCAGAACTTGAATCCAAAAGTTGGGTGAAGTTTGAATTTAAATTGAGTTTGAATTTGAATGGAGTCTGAATTTGCTTGTTGTTTATCCTCCATCAATCTTTAGTCGTGTATAACAAGCCTAAAAAAGGTCTTGAAATCTGATTTTGATGATGATAATATGGCTAGAGTTGAATTCAAAAGATGGTTGAAGTTCGAATTCAAATTGAGTTTGAATTTGAATTCAAACTTGGATTCAATTTGAATTGGGTTTATCCTTCTTTTATCCTTCCAAGTGGCGTGTGGATGGCTGGATATTTTGGCTGAATTATTCTTGAATTTTAACTCTCCAATTGGTTGAAGTTTGAATTCAAATCATGGTTGAATTTAAATTCAAGTCTAGCTTTGAACTTAAATTCAATTTGATCATCATCCATTTGCTTCAAAATGGCTGCCCTTTGATGCATGTTGGAGATGATTTTTGACTTCAATTTGAACAAGAGATTCCATCTTGGACACACATTTGAATTTGTCTTTGTGAAGACAAACATTCTCTTTAAGACAACGTTCTTTTTTGTCTTCCTTTTTGCCACACACGCCTATCTTGCTCATTTTCGGCCTCCATTTCATTTTGGACTTTCATGTACCTAGTTTACCTACAAAGAAAAGACATAAAAAAGATCACAAGGAACAAGATAATAAAACACACACGCATATGCATCAACGTTCAAAGAGTGGGTTCAATGAAGTGAACCCATGGAACCTTAGGTTCATCTTGAACATGCTTATACAAGAAGGTGCCAACTTGATGACTCTTGCCCTCCTTCTTGTCATAGGACCCTTTACCTTTTGATGGGGCCCTTGATCCTCATCGGACCCTTGATCCTCATCAATACCCTATTCCTAGGTTGGATGATATTCTGGATATGTTACATGGGTCTAGATACTTTACCAAAGTAGATCTTAAGCAAGGATAATTCCAAGTACGAATTCGGGAAGGAGATGAATGTAAGATTGCATTCAAGACTAAGTTTGAATTGTATAAGTGGTTAGTCATGCCCTTTGGCCTAACTGATGCCCCTAGCACCTTTATGAGGTTGATGAATGAGGTCTTGAGGAAGTTCATTGGGAAATTTGTGGTAGTTTCTTTGATGATATCCTTATCTACTCCAAATCAATCAGTGAACATCTTATCCATTTAAGAGCGTGTTCGAAACATTGCAAAAGGAACAACTATATGCCAATTTTAAGTAATGTTCATTCTGTTTAGAGAAAGTAGTGTTCCTAGGATTTGTGATCAGTGCTGAGGGATTGAAATGGATCAAGGAAGGTCAAGTCCATCACCGAATGGGCAAGCCTAAGTCTATAGGAGACATTAGAAGTGTTCATGGACTAGCAAGCTTTTATAGGCGATTTGTCAAAGATTTCTCTACCATTTGTCATGCAATCAGCAATATCCTTGTTTAAACCAGCATGGGACCTAATCATTCTTAACTCCTCACATTCCTTAGTGTTAGCATAATAATATCCATCAAACATTTAATTGTAGTATGCTCGAACACTTCGTTTGTCTTCAGGAAAAGTTTGATATAATGTTTCATATACTTCTTGGCCCTTATTTTTCCTAATATACTTCTTGGCCCTTATTTTTCTTCATGTTTCTTGTAATTTTTACTGATCCTTTTCTTCCTTTTCCTGATGTGTGTGGTACGTGAAAGTCTCAGGTCCTTTTTTTTCTAAGGGCAGAATTGTAAGTTTTCTTGGCTGCCTTGAATACGTTTTGTGCAGCCCACTTAACGCACTCCCTTTGCTTGGTTTTATTGTTCAAATGGTGTAAAATTCCTTAGGTGTAGAATAATTTTGTATTTGGTCAGTTTGAGGTGCTGGGGTTCTATTTAGGACCTTCGGTGCAATTTGTAGTTTCTAGGCTGTTTGGAAGTTCTTAATGGTTAAGGCTTAAGGGAACATCTTGGGCTGTATATTTGGGTTATAATGGGTAGTTGACGGCATTTTGGATGTGTGGGAAAGGGTTCAATTTAGGACTTTTTTTGTAGAATGGGTTTGTAGAGTGGAATGTTGGCAATTTACACAAGAACAAAAAATGGATAGCAAGTATTCAGCCACAAATGGAATAAAATATGCATAAAGACCACACTTAACTAATAGCTTTGATAGAAACAAGATTAATTGTAGACTAGGTGGCTTTTTTTAGGCTGTTTAAGCTTTTTGTTGTGGCTAAAATATACTATCATGCAAAGCCCGTCATAAGCAAAGAGAAGAACTTTGATAGCAATTGTGATGTCAAAACAGTAGGGATGATGAGGATCGGGGATCCCATCAAGAGGTCATGGGTCCTATGACAAGAAGAAGGGCTGGAGAACTTGGACATCAAGCTGGAACCTTCTTGTAGAAGCATGTTCAAGGCAAACCTACGGTTCATTGGGTTCACCTCATTGAACCTACATTTTGAGCATGTTCCCCTCCCCAAGCGTGTGAGAGTATTCTTTGTTTTGAATTTTGTCTTGTTTTCTTGTGATCCTTGTTTCTTTGTGTTTTCTTTGTAGTTAAGTAGGTACATGACAAGTTACAAACAAAACGGAGGACCACACATGGCTTTAAAGGCATGTGTACCCAAAAAAAGAGATAAAAGGAATGTTTGTCTTGAGAAGAATGTTTGTTACCACAAGGAAAAATTCAAATGTGGTCCAAGATGGAATTCCTTTTCAAAAATTAGCTCAAAAATATCTCCAACAATCAAAAAAGGGGACGGCCATATTGAAGTCAAAGATGGAGATCAACTTGAAGTTAAACTTGAATTCAAATTCAACCTTGATTTGAATTTCAAGTTCTAACCAATTTGAGACTTAAATTTCAAGACACAAGAAAAAGATTTCAACAATTTTTAAATCAATCCACATGCCATCTTTGAAGAAAGAAGGAGGATAGATCATAACTCAAAATTGAATACAAATTTGAATTCAAATTCAAACTCAATTGGATTCAAACTTCAACCAACTTTTGAATTCAACTCCAATCACTTTATCAACATCAAATCAGGTCTCCAACACCCTCATTACTCACAAAAAATGGCTGGAAGGAGTGGATATGACAAGCAAGAACCATTTCAAATTTTAGCTAGAATTCATTTTAGTTTTGAATTTCAAACAAGTTTCAATTTTAAACACTTGTTAGGTAGTTTATTTGAAATGATTTCTACTCATTTTAAGGCATGATAGGGACGAGTTTCAGCCTATAAATAGAGGCCTTTGGGGGCATGGCAAAGGCAGAATTTTGATGAAATAAAATCTTGATATTTTCTCCTATTCTTGTGAGACTTTGTTTTATTGGTTTTGCAATAAAAACCTAGGTTAATATCCTTAAAAGTTGAGAAATTTGAAGGTATTGCCATTGCTCTAAGGTGCCGTCAACAACCATCTTGAAGTTTTGGTTCTTGCTCATTGATCCAAATCGTTTGTTTCACAAAGGAAGCAAGGGGAAGTCTTCTTCCTTGTGCCTAAACCTAGTGAGGGACGTTTGGAAGGTAGAATTTGTTGGAGCCCACGTCTTGCACTCATCAATTGGTATCAGAGCCAGGATACTATATTCCACCATCTATCTATCGTTTTCTTTTTTTCATTTGTCTCCAAGTCTAGTCTTTTGTCCTTCATTCTACCCCATTCTTCACGTCATTTGTGTCTTCCATATATAAAAGAAAACAAAAATCATATCCCAAGAGTCTTACATTGAGTTCTTGCATTTTGTTAGATCTTGTTTAAGTTTCATTTACTGCACATTGCTTTTGGCAACATTATGAAATTTTCTTCATCAAACTTGAACAAATTAGGGTTCATTGATTCTAGGAAACAATCAGCTCTTTAAAGTTGCGCCATTAGCCTATAAAGCCACCTAGGTCTCAAATCATCTTGTTGCTACCAAAGCTTTTAGTTGATGATGATTGTATGCATCTTGTGATTAATATTGTGATTGATTTCATGCTTCAATCTTGCTAATCATATGTGTGAAAGCCACCCCAAACCAATCACAAAAGGCTGAAACCCACCTACTCAAACTCTAATCTTTCAATAAAACCTAATCTCGGATTATCCACTAAACCCTAATCAAGACTCATTCAACATTCAGAATAACTCCACAAATGATATCCCCTCAGATACAACCCCTTTTTATCAAACTAAACATAACACCCTTGATTGGAACAAAATCCTCGTTTCCAAAACCTTAGTTTCAGATAAACAAATAAACTTCACCGAAATTCATCCACATTCAGATTCACATTGCAAAATGTTGCATATTTGATGTTACTTTGTTAAAATTGATAGCTCCTTGCATAGTCTTGCTCAAAAACAACAGTTTGGGCAAAAAGAGAGTCAACTCACGTTTTTCATGCCCTTAAACAAAAAAATTCTGGGAACAACTGAGACTTTGAAGAGGCAAAACGCAAGAAACAGAGAATAGAAAAAGGGGGAAACATTTGTGTATTGTTTGAAATTTTGGAGCAACTTGGTACCATTTTTCATTCTTGCAATACACAACCATACGCCACACTTATTGTCCATATACTAAACCTCTTGAACCAACCCCTCATTTGGATGCTAGATTACTGCATGATTTGAGTCATATTGTTGTACCCCGCCGAAAAGTCATATAGTACTTGAAGACCCATATAAGTGAATTAATAAAGTGGTATCCTTTAAGCGTCTTTCACTAAGTTTCCTTAGTGATTCTTTTATTTTAGGATGATAAGCAAATGATATAATCAATTTAAGCGTGAGTTAGGGACTATATGAAGTGGCTAATTCATTCCCAAAGGCTTAAGAAAATTTCGGCTACAAGGTTTTAAAAAGGGCCTTAAAGGGTTTTTCCGAAAATTATAAGAGATGATAATCTTAAGGGCCTTCTCAAAATAAGCCAGAAGGAAATTAAGCAGTTGTAAGTAGTAGACAATTTTTCCCCCAACTACTACTAAATTTCGGCCCTTTAGCCATGAGGAATTAAGAATTTCCTAATTTTATTTTAAAACAAGAGAAGGGGAATAATTAAAAAGGGGACAAATACCCACATGGATTCTTATTAAACTCATTTGGAGAGAAATTAAGCATGATAAAGTTTTCCCCCCAAGGAGTCGAAACCCCCCCCCCTTGGTTGACCAATAAATTACCATGGTTACTTAATAATTACTATAAGGTTAAGGATGTAACACTAGTTGGGCAAAGTAACCTAGGTTAGCCATAGAGTAACTATAGTTAGTCATAAAGTAACTATAGTTGGCATAAAGTAACTATAGTTGGCATAAAGTAACTATAGTTGATATAAAGTAACTATAGTTGACATGAAGTAACTATAGTGTGACTAAAGTAACCTTGGTTGGGCAAAAGTAACTAAGGCTAATTAGTAAACCAAGCTATGGTAAACTCCCTCTTCCCTTTACTAAACCCACGGCAGCCTCCATAAACCAAGGGGAGAAAACTTTCTCTAGAATATTCAACACTCAAGAAATTACAAGGAGCAAGCGAATTCCATATTTCTTCATCAAAGTACACGGCTAAGTGAGCCTAAGGAAAACCAAGATCTTCAAGCTAAAGAAATCATCTAGGTAAGTACATGCTAAGTGTTCTAAGTGAATTCTATGTCTCAAAGAATGAAACTCACATTGGTATCCCTCTTGTCTTTCCCCAAAAACATGACACCCAAGATGATTTTTAGGAGAAGATTTGTCAAGCCACTAAGAGGATCTAACATCTTGGTCGTTGAAATTCATTTCAAGCCCCATTCAAGTTTCATCTTGGTAAGGAAATCATATTCCCAATGAAGCTGTTTCTTTATTAAGATAGTAACTAATGTCATTCTTTTTCCTCCTCTCAAAACCGTGGGCTATAAGTAAAGTTGGAAGAAGACTTCACTCCATTTCAACCAAGGCTCATGCTAAGAAAGAGCTCTAAGGTTCAAAGAGGCAAGAATACTCTAGCCAATCTTGCCTTATTTGTGAAGTGCATGCTGAATGGCTAGTCATTTTTAGGCTATGAATCTTAGTTGAAGATGTTAAGTACAAGATATGAAAACTAGTTGTTATAAGAAAGTGATGGTATGAGCAATTGATTGGTTACATGAAAATGTTGTGACTGTTTTTGATGTGATTCATCAATAGATTATTTATGGTTAAAAGCATGTTATGAGGATTGAAAACATTATGTTGAAGTATGTATTTGATGGTTATTTAGTCCCTTTAAAGAATGAAGTTTCTTGGAAATGCTTGAACCATAAAAGTGAATAAGTGCTGAAATCACTGGAGCTGAACAGTTTTATGTGTCATGTTGAACGACATGAAAATAAACCTTAGGAAAGTGAAAATTGGCTAATATTTGGTATGGTGATAGATTTGTATGTTTATGAAATTTGTGAGCTAGAATTTTATTAAAGGAGTTGTGGTTTGTCCTTAATGAAATTTTTAGTACGAGTGGTCGAACAGAATTACTGGAGCTGGACAGATTTATGTTGCATGTTGTATGACCTGGAAATGAGCCTTAGGGGGTGTCAAATGGGCTAATTTTTGGTATGATGATATCCTTATATGTTTATAAAAGTTGGTGAGTGGAATTTTAGTAAAAGGAGTTATGGATTATTTTCTAATGAAGTTTTGGGTAAAACTGCTCAAACAGAGTTGTTGGAACAGGACAGTTTTGAGTAGTAAGTTTTGTTGATCGAAAATGCACCTTAGGAATATGCAAATGAGCTGATTTTTGGTATGATGATATTTTAATGTGTTTATGACATCTGTGAGTTGGAATTTTTGTAAAAGGAGTTGTGGTTTGGTCACAATTCATTTTGTGATACAACTGGTCATTCCAGTATCTGCACGTACCCAATTTGGGAAAGTAATTAGATGACCCCCTTAAACTTGTTTGATTGCCATGGAAGTTATATGGTAATTACTTAAGGCATAGAGGTACATGTTAATGTAAAGAAACCAGCATAAAACCACCATTTTGATGGTTAACAACTGAGTTGAAGTTAGTGGTACAAAACTGGAAAATAGGACAGTTTAATGTCTTAAGTTGTAAGGCTTCGATCTTGATTCATTTAGGCTAGAATGTGATGTTAGGCTTATGAATATTGTTCCTTGGTGAATTAGCTATGTTTTCCAGGTGATGGATCAAATAAACAAGGTTTTATGACCCACGAAACTGAGGTAAGGCGGGTACTGCCCTGCTGATTTCAGCAGTACCTTTGATGATAGTATGATGTTTGAGGTCGTTAGACATTTCGGAATGTAACGAAATTTTTATAGCATGTGTCTAAGCCTTCATTATGCATATGTATGGCATGGGTTTATGAATATGAGCACGAATTGATGAGCACAAGGCTGTATGGACAGAATGTGATGCTGGACAGTTTTTCTAGTTTAAAGGACAAGCCTGTGCATGCATGATTATGATGCATTTGTTCACGAGTCGCATAATGCATGTCATACATTGCAATCATCGTCATGTACATGATTTACAGCATGATTTTTTATGTGAAGAAAGATTGAAATCATTTTCAAAAGATTGATTTTGAAAAGACTGATTCCCCACCGGTACCGTGTGTGAGTATGAACTTGGCCAGTAAGAACCCACCAGATCAGGGTTAAGTGATCTGACAGCAGGACGTTCGGGCACCTGAAATAATAGACCCGACGAGAAGAAACAGTAGGTCGTGCGGGCACGGAAATAATAGACCCGATGAGACGAAACAGTTAGGCCGTGCGGCCCCGAAGAAATAATAGACCCGACGAGAAGAAACAGTAGGCCGTTGAGGGCCCGGATAGAATAGACCCGACAAGAAGAAGATGCGTTGCCAGCCTCAGGATCGGGAAATAGATCTGAATGCTCTATTGTTTTACAACGATGATGATTTGAAAGAAAAGCATGAAAAGCCATATTCTCATTTTATTATGATTGCATCACATGTACATATACATGCATGTCACGTTTATGGATAACGCATGATAATTAGACTATGTTGTCATGACCTCGTAGAACCTAAGTGTGACTTCCTTAAGTGACGATCCTTGTTATGTTACAATGGATGTGAGTTACAGTCATTACTGTTATATTCTGCATTAAGAGACGATCCTTGGTTAGGTTATGATCTCCCTATATTAAGTGATGTCCCTATCGAGTATTGGATGGAGGGCATTATGCGCTACTTTTGCATATTTCATACGTATTGCATATGGTCATGAGCATGCTGTTGAGTCTATTTGCACTAGGTTGTGTTATTACTTGCTTCGTGACTAAGTTATGATTTTATTGCCTTAACGGCTATTGATTGAAGGGATGGGATGCTAGTCAAATGCTAGAGGTAATGTTACATAGGTATGATCCTCCTATCTCTCGTTACCTAAGTTATGATTTCACTACTGTGTATACGTAAGATATGATCTTATTCAGGACATTTAGGCTAAGTGCTATGAATGGTTAGATCCTAGGTTATTGTCCCTTTATTGAGTGATGATTCTTTCATAAGCTATGATCTCTGTTAAGTTCAATCTCTGTTAAGCTATGACCTTGGATATACCTTGTGTTGACTTCTTATGGGTGTTTAATGGAAGGTCAGGTATGTTCTAACCGAATTTTTGGGGGTTCGGTTCTTGTATGTACTTTCCAGTTAATGCATGATTGTTTATGGTATACTTGCTGGTGACTTTGTCACTCACCCCCCCCTATTTTCCTCCAGAGGCTACAGGGAATAAAGTGGAGTGGATTGAGGATGAGCCTAGGGTCCCCCCTACCCATGAGCGCAAGCGAGGAGTGGACGAACTTAGGAGACATGGCTGGCCAGCTATGACTGATGACGTATTTGAGATGGAAACATTTTTTTTGTGACTCTCAATACTTTTGATTTTGAGATGTAAACTATGAATAATCGTGTGGATGATTTTAATTTGAAGTTTTTAAATTCTACCATGGCTTCGCTCACTTATTTGCGTGTAAGCACGAAAATCCATGCACTATATCATGGATTACGATATGTATGGGGCAACGCCTGGTACTCTCCTTAGTGAAGTACGGCGGGGTGCACCGACTCCGGCGGGGCCGGGGTGCGGGGGCGCCACACATATTGTGGATAATAAGTGCATAGAATCAAAATTAACTAAAGATTGCCCATGGCAACCCTTAGTTCATCTTTCATTCGGCCTTACACATCAATTTTGGTTTGCTTATATTCTTTGAATTTTAGTGGAAAAGTTTAAAGTTTATGTTCATCTATCTTGAATCCGTTTTGATACAATTTGGTGCAAATTGAAAGTGATGCACAAACACTCAGCAATTGTAGGACCTTTATTCAAATCAAAGAAATCAGTTGTAGCCAAGGATGAAGGTGCAAAACATTCCAAGAACACCCAACACTTCAACCATATGGATTTCAGCAAAATTAGATGAAACACTTCGCAAATGACTTCAACTTGATTGAGCAACCCTTAAACCCTCTCAAACAATATCAATCCCAAAAATATGAAGTAATACAATCAAGAATTGGTTTCAAGTTTCTTGAAGGGAACCTACCCTAGATTCAAGGATAAACAAGAACACAATGGTTTAAAAAGCCTTTGGCTGAAATTTGTTTTCATATATTTGTGTTTCTTACAAAGGACTAACTCCTCTATTTATAGGCCTAAGATACATTAAATAATTATATTATAACTTAAATATCAGCCAATGAAAGAAATGACTCAAAACTAGAAGTAAGTTATTGCTGGAAACAATAGTCTTCATCCCTCAAATCTCGGCATAATTGGTTGCAGTTACTTTTGCAAGTGGATGTTGAAGACCTTCCTCTGACTGGACCGAAAAATAGTCCTCATGAAAGTTGTAGACAACAAACAAACCGTGAATTTAGGCTTTTGATTCATCAGATTTGGAGTTGTATGACAGAGATATCACGCGTTGAGATTTAGTTTTCTTCCAGCTGTGTACATTTGAAAATTAGCAGCTTCAACTTTATTGGCATTCTTATGCTTGCTAACGGACAAATCTGAGAATGTGCGAAACACCAAAGTTGTAACTTAATGTCTTATCTTTCAGCTCCAACTAGAATCACATGAATGGAAGTTTTTGTTGATGAGATATTGCGGAAATACTAAGAGTGTTTCCATCCTTCCAGCTTGCCCTTTTAATTCAACTTGGTGTATAACGTGTAACATGAACTCCATCAAGCTTCCTTGTCCTACAATCAGATCAAACATACACCAAAAACATATTCAATGTACTAGGACATGTCTTGGTTACTTTACAACAGTTTATAAAGGAAAGAAAGCTAAGCACTCAAACAATACGGACAATACACACAAGATTACCTAATATATTAAACATGATTCAAAACTAAGTTAAAGCTTGCAAAAAATGGATCCAATGTAGGTTATCTTGACTTGGTTCATCCTCAAACATGCTTGTAAAGGAAGGTTTCCACTTCATGAATCAATTTATTGCCATGCTCCTTGTTATAGGCCCCTTGTCTTGCATGGGTGTACCTCCCACTGCGGTTGGTTCTTCTTGGCTTAAACGGGGCTCATCATTCCCCCCTCTTGAAAAGGATTCGACCACGAATCTAGATCAACACTAAATAAAGTAAGATCAGCAACATTAAAAGTTTTAGATACAGAACCATACCTTTCTACAGGGATGTCAAGGACATATGCACTATCTTCGATTCTTTGGACAACTTTGAATGGCATGTCACCTCTCGACATCAACTTTGATTTCCTTTCCTTAGGAAACCTTTCGTTCCTTAAGTGTAACCCAACGAGATCTCCAGGTTCAAATGTAATAGCCTTTCGGTTCTTGTTAGCTCTTTTGGCATACACTTTATTTTAGCTTCAAGTGTGACTTAACCTTTTCATGTAAATTTTTGACAAATTTAGCCTTCGTTCTCCATCAAGACTAACACGTTGTGTATAGGAATGGGCACTAAGTCAACTGGAGATTAAGGGTTAAAGCCATAACAACTTCAAAAATAGAATGCAGAGTACCGCTATGAACATTCCTATTGTTTGCAAACTAAATTAAAGCTAAAGTATCTTCCCAATTCTTTAAGTTCTTTTGAATTATGACACGCAACAATTGTGACAAAAATCTATTGACCACTCCATTTGTCCATCAGTTTGTGGATGAGCAGTTGTTGAAAAAAGAAGTGTACTACCAAATCTATTCCACAGAACACGCCAGAAAGTGGCTTAGAAACTTGTATCTCTATCGCTTACAATGGTATGGGGCATGCCATCCAATCTTACAATTTCCTTAAAGAATAGGTTAGAAACATGCGTGGCATCATCAACCTTGTTGCATTTAATAAATGTGACATCTTAGAAAATTTATCAACAACAACAAAGATGTTATCATTACTGGTTTTGGACCTAGCCAATCCTAACACGAAGTCCATTGAAAGATCAATCCAAGGTGAATTTGGAACAGATAAAGGAGTGTATAGTCCCTTGAAGTCGTGTTCTAGATTTAGCTTCCTTGCATGTAATACAACTAGCACATACCTTTTCAACATTTACACGCATGTGTGGCCAAAAGAAATGCTCCTTAAGAATCTCCAGCGTCTTGAGCCAAAATGACTCATCAAGCCTCCTCCATGAGCTTCCTTGATCAGAAGTTCCCCTCATTGAACACATTGGTATACATTACTTTTGTTCCTTAAACCAGAATCTTTCATGCAGATAGAACTTACCAAAAAGGGATTCAAAGACATGCTTCATATATGGAACTAAATTCATGATCAAAGACATACAAGTCTTTGATAGTTTCAAAACCAAACATGTTACAAGTCAGCGTAGTAATCAAAGTATATCGACGATATAGAGCATCAGCAACAATATTGTCTTTTCCTTGCTTATGCTTGATTAGATATGGGAATTGCTCAACGTATTCAACCCATTTTTGCATGCCTTTTGTTCAGTTTACCTTGGCCCTTAAGGTACTTAAGGCTTTCATGATCAGTGTGGATCACAAACTCCTTAGGCTACAAATAATGTTGCAAGTTTGTAAAGATGTAACTAAGGCGAAAAGTTTTTGTCATAGATTGAATAGTTCCGGGCTGCTCCTCTTAACTTCTCACTGAAATAAGCTATGGGTTCTTAGCTTAATTCAGTACAACTCCAAGGCCAACCCTCTGGCATCACACTCAGCTTCAAACGTCTCTTCAAAGTTTGGCAATCTTAGAATAGGTGCTGAGGTTAGGCGTTTGTTATGTTCATCAAAGGCTTGTTTTTGTGTGGTTTCCCCATTAATAACTGACATCTTTCTTAACAACTCATTTAGGGGTGCAGCAATGGTAGAGAAATCCTTAACAAATCGCCTATAAAGCTGGCTAGTCCATTTAAAACTCATAATGTCTCTTGAAGACTTAGGCGGTTGGCCATTCAGTGACGGACTTGGCCTTCTCTTGATTCATTTCAATCCCTTAACACTGAATTCAAATCCTAGGAACACTACTTTCTCTAAACAGAATGAACATATCTTAAAATTGGCATATAGTTGTTCCTTTTGCAACGTTTTCAACACTGCTCTTAAAGGATAAGGTGTTCACTTAATTGATTTTGGAGCAGATAAGGTTGTCATCAAAGTATACTACAACAAATTTCCCAATAAACTTCCTCAAGACCTCATTCATCAACCTCATAAAGGTGCTAGGGGCATTAGTTAGGCCAAAGGGCATGACTAACCACTCATACAATCCAAACTTAGTCTTGAATGCTGTTTTCCGTTCATCTCCTTCCTTAATTCGTAATTGGAAGTATCCTTGATTAAGATCTACTTTGGTAAAGTATCTAGACCCATGTAACACATCCAGCATATCATCCAACCTAGGAATAGGGTATCTATATTTCACAGTAATCTTATTGATTGCTCTACAGTCTGTGCACATCCTCTAAGTTCCATCTTTCTTAGGGACAACTATCACCGGTACGGCACAAGGGCTCATAATTCTCTCACTTTACCTTGCTTTAAGCGCTCCTCAACTTGTCTTTGTATCTCCTTTGTTTCTATGGATTGGCTCTATAAGCAGGCCTATTTGTTAGGACAGCTGTTGGAATAAAATCTATTTGATGCTCAATGCCTCTTAGAGGTGGTAAACCTTTGGGATCTCCTTCAGGGAAAAATTTGAAAACTGTTGTAGTAGGGATGTGACTTCACTGGGCAAAGAAGAGGGCAATTCAGTTGAAGAAAATAAGATTTCTCTGTAAAGTAAGATGTAAACAGTTTTGTTGGAATTGATTGAGTGGAACACCTCACTTTGTGACACAAAGAAAGCACTCTTCTTCTTATATTTATTTTCCTCCAAACTGAAAATTTCTTTACCCTTTAATTCAATTTTGACAGAACGAATGTTTTTAAAAATCCATGGCCTTGAGTTTGTGGTGGTCTGAAACTTGGCCTAGGCTGTACCTTGGAAAAGTTTGAAGGATTAGGCCGAAAAGAAGGGATAGAGGTTCGTACCTTAAGTTGTCTTTCAACTTTCTCAGCATGGTGAACCATATATGCCAGACTGAGTAGGGTGTGAGTTCCACTTTGAATGCAATTTCCTTATTAAGGCAAGCTAAGAACTTTGCCATCAGGGCCTCCTCAGCTTCTTCTATGTTTGTCCTGGTAAGCAAATGTTCTAACTCTTTGTAATATTCATCAACAGATTTGTAACCTTGAGAGAGTTGTTGCAGCTTTTAGTGAACACTCTTTTCATAGGATTGAGATATGAATCTCTTCCTCATCTCTTGCTTGAGTTCTGTCCATCTGACAATATGAGGTTGTCTTGCTCTTCTTCTTGCATTTTGCAGATGTTCCCACCAAATTAAAGCATAATCTACAAACTCAAAAGTAGCATACCGAACTTTAGCCAACTCAGAATAATTAGTACAAGAATACATATGATCTACCTTAAGTTCCCATTGTAAGTATGCTTCAGCGTCACTTTTCCCTTGGAAGGAAGGTATATTCAGTTTAGTTGTAATAAACTCCTCTTCATGGGGTTCATTTCTATCATACCTTTGGTTAGGATGCCTTTCTTCACGGTAGTATTCATTGTATTTGTGTGGATCACCAAATCTTTCATGAAAAGACACGGGCCTTTGGCCACCATTCTGTCCACGCCCTCTTTGAGGCATGTTTCCTCCTCGGCTTTCTTGCCATGTTTCACCACCATAAGATGTTTCCTTCCTCTTCCTTTTCCCCTCCTCTGTCCTCCTCCTTTCCTCCTGCTTTAAAATGTATGCTTGGTAGTTCTCTTCTATCTTGAGTTGCACTTTCTCCTCTGGTTTGTTGGTCAGCGTTATGTTTCAGATCCTCAATGTCACTTTTCATGCAACCAAACGCATGGACCAGGCTGGACATCATTTGGTGTAACGATTCCATGGTTATAGGACCTTGTGGCATGGTAGGGTAGTAGGAGAGGTCTGTTCGTTTCCATGTGATTCAGCCATGTTTACCGGAGAAAAACAAGAAAAGAAAAATGAACACAAAGACGGAAGAGGATTTATTACGTTAGTTCAAAATTGTTTGGTCTCTTTCTCTCGTGTGTATGTTCACTCAATCCTTGCTTTGTGTTCTTGGTAGAATCTTAGGTTACGTCTAATCACAACAAACCCAATGAATATATATCCAAACAAGTCTTCAATAATTCCAACACAACAAACACTTCCGCACAACTTTCCACTTCCACACGACACTAATTGAATAAGTACCAAACTTGGACTATCTAAGATTCAAGAAAGATAGAAACAAATAATGTTGTTGTAGCTTGAGTCAAGAAAAGCTAAGGGGTTGCTCTGTGCAATCCTTAACATACCTTAAGCCTTATGCAACTCAAATGAATGTAAGAAGTAAAGATTATAGCAACCAAGTGTTCAAAGTATACCTTCGATTTTCTTGGAGCAAATGTACATGTAATGGGTAAGTAACCTTTCTTTTCCTTTCTGAATCTGGTTTAGGAAGGAATGATCTTTCTTTTCTTGTGGGTTTTTTTCGTATAACTTGTTATAATTTCATCTAGGCCAATGTATATATGATTTTCTTTGTTTATCCTCTTTTGTTTCTCACCGTCGTTTCTTTGGCTCAAAGTGAACAAGGTTTATCTTTCTTTCTTGTAAAGATGTCTAAGAAGCTCTGAACACTTAATATACAATGTAAGTTCACCATTACAAACAATCAACTATACACAACATCTTAATTCAAGCTAAGAGCTTCGATTACAACAAGATGAGTAAAGACTTTGGTAGCAATGTAAGATTTGGACTGAATATAAATAAAGCAGAAATATCTTTTAAACTAAGAACTTAAGTCCAAGAAAGCATTTAAACAACTGAAATACATCCAAAGTAAGTGTAACGTTCAACCAACATTGAAGCATGTTGTATTAGCCTTTTAATTGTAGAATTTTCCTTTAGTTCCAAGGTTTTTGTCATGTCTCAATTGTCCAATAGTCCTCCAACCTTATACCATCAAGTTATGTCAAAGGTTTAGCCAACCTTGAAGCATCCCACCAACCTTATTTCTCCAAGTTGCACGGTAAGTTTTAACTTTGATAAGGTTCAACAACTTAGAAACTTAGGAAAGGCAAAACTGAATTCAAAGAGAAATGGATGTTTTTTAAAATATAAGTTCCTGATTTAGTGGAAAAGAAAACTGAAAAAAGACACAAGAAAGGTGTTCAATCTCCTTAAGGGTAGATTGAATGACACTAGAGATGAGAACATGAAGAACGAACAAAAATTTGACAGAATTTAAAAATAAGTGAGTTAAAGTGTAACATTCGCTCTAATACCACTTGATGCACAAACACTCAGCAATTTTAGGACCTTTCTTCAGCTCAAAGAAATTAGTTGTAGCCAAGGATGAAGGTGCAAAACGTTTTAAGAACACCCAACACTTTAACCATATGGATTTCAGCAAAATTAGATGAACACTTCATAAATGACTTCAACTTGACTGAGCAAGCCATAAACCCTCTCAAAAACTATCCCTCCCAAGCATATGAATTAATAGAATCAAGAATTGGTTCAAGTTTCTTGAAGGGAACCTAGCCTAGATTCAAGGATAAACAAGAATAAAATGTTTCAAAAAGCCTTTGGCTGAAATTTGTTTTCATATATGTGTGTTTCTTACAAAGGACTAACTCCTCTATTTATAGGACTAAGATACATTAAATAATTACATAATAACTTTAATATCAGCCAATGAAAGAAATGACTCAAAAGTAGAAGTAAATTATTGTTGGAAACAAAAGTCTTCATCCATCAAATCTCGGCATAATTGGTGCATTTACTTTTGAAATTGGATTTTGAAGACCACCCTCTGATTAGACCGGAAAACGGTCTTCACAAAAGTTGTAGACAACAAACAGACCTTGAATTTAGTTTTTTGAATCATCTGATTTGGAGTTGGGATGACAGAGATATCACGCGTTGAAGTTTTAGTTACTTCCAGCTGTGTACATTTGAAAATCAGCAGCTTCAACTTTATGGCATTCTTTATGCTTGATAACAGACGAATCTGAGAATGTGCAAAACACCAAAGTTGTAGCTTAATGTCTTATCTTTCGGCTCCAACTAAAATCACATCAACTAGAGTTTTGATTGATGAGATATTGCGGAAATACTAAGAGTGTTTCATCCTTCCAGCTTGCCATTTTAATTCAACTTGGTGTATAACGTGTAACATGAACTCCATCAAGCTTCCTTGTCCTACAATCAGATTAAACATACACAAAAAAATATTCAATGTACTAGGACATGTCTTGGTCAGTTTACAACAGTTTATAAAGGAAAGAAAGCTAAGCACTCAACAATATGGAATACACACAAGATTACCTAATATTAAACATGATTTAAAAATGAGTTAAAGCTTGTAACAAATGGATCCAATGTAGTTTATCTTGACTTGGTTCATCCTCAACATGCTTGTAAAGGAAGGTTCCCACTTCATGAATCAATTTCTTGGCCATGCTCCTTGTTATAGGCCCCTTGTCTTGCATGGGTGTACTGTGGTTGGTTCTTGTTGGCTTGGATGGGGCTCATCAGAAAGAAAAAGGGTGAGACAAGTGGAGCTCATTGTGATTTGGAGATGCATTGGCAAACACTTTCTTAATTGATCGCTTTTACTCTTATTAATTTAAGGTTGCACAAGAGACAAAGTGGTAAGAGAGTTGAAATCAGAGAAAGAGGAGCGCCTGTATTTTGTTTTCACTAATCAATTAATGTTTGCTTGTTTTGTGTTAGTTTGCTTCTCTTCTTTTCTTTTCGCTTGTTTGCATCACTTTAGGTAAAACATGGAGCGCAACACTCATTCCTCGCCTAGAAGTCAAATGAGCATGAGACTTTTTACAGTGCAACAACAAATGCTAAAAATGCTAAAGAAACTCATGCACGAAATGAGGTAATCAAACACTAGTTGGAAGACGTCGAAGGAGGTCAAAAGACGAGTGATGGTCAAGGCTCCAGCAGGGCTGTTCCCATGCCTCAAACAAAACTTCTTCCCCAGAAGAAATTGAGGATGAAAGCCTAAGACCACCACACATTGAGCCAAGAATGTTTGTTCCTCCAATGAAACAAAGGAGACACGCTCCAAAAAGGTACAATGATGATTATAATCCATTTAAACAAGATGAGTATGACTTTGATGACCACCCTCCCTGTGGTTACCAAAGACGCCAAAATCCCCTTACCCCACAAGATGATGGTTTTCTGAAAACAAAAATAAGCATTCCAACGTTTATGGTAAAAGTAACGCGGAGGAATACTTAGAGTGTGAAACAAAAGTGGATTTAATCTTTTTATGTACCACTTTAGTGAGCTATAAAAGATGAGGTACGCATTAAATTGGTGAACAACTTGTGTAGAAATAGGACTAAGACAAGACAACCTCCAATTGTCACTTGGGAAGAAATGAAATTGAAATGAGACAACTTTGAAAGTTCTATTTTCACAAGTTTGCAAAACTTAAGACAAGGTTCCCAAAAGTGTAGACGAATTTTACAAAGAATTAGAAACTCTTGCTGGAATAGTCTAACTTGCAGGAACATGAGGAAGCAGCCAAGGCTCGTTTCCTACATGGTCTAAACAGGGAGGAGATGCACAAGGGTTGAACTTAAACCTTACCTCGGCCTAACGACCATGGTTCTTATGGCTGAGAAGATTGAGCACCAACTCAAGGTACGTAGTTCATCCAAATTTCAATTCCACTTATGGTACTAACCAAAGTTCTTCAAGATTTCCAAGCAAAGTCTTCAGGAATGGGAAGCTCACGGCCTACAGGAGGCCAAACACGTGACCCAAAATGCAGCCTAAAGGTTTGACAACCATGTGCAGGGCACACAAAAGCAAGACGAGCGAGGCAAGCAAAAGGCCTCCACAGGGATTCCTCTGATCTCTCAAACAGGTTTAGGACACTAAATGCTTTTAAATGTTAAGGTCGTGGTCACATAGGAAAAGAGTGTCCTAAAGCTAAAAGAGTCATGTTTAATTGAGGAAATAATGAATATGTGACTGAGTCCAAGCATGAAAACGAATCTGAGCATGACAATTAAACTGAAACTGAAGAGGATCTAGGCACACTAGAAAAATATGACACTAAGGAATTTCTTGTTGTGCGTAGAGCATTGAATGCATATCCAAATTAGATGATCACAAGCAACATAGAGAAAACATTTTCCATATCCACTACATGATAAATGGTACAGTGTGCACTATGATCATTGATTCTTGTTCTTCTGTGAATGTGGCTAGAACTGAGTTGGTAAGAAAATTGAATTTGCCTATGACTAATCATCCGCATCCCTACAAACTTGCATGTTAAATGATTGTGGTGAAGTTAGCATCAGTAAGTAAGTTCTGGTTTCTCTTAGCATTGGTAGTAAAAGATGATATTTTATGTAATGTTGCACCAATGCATGCTAGTATATCTTACCTGGTAAACCATGGCAATTTGATAGACATGTGACATATGATGGATATTTAAATCGTTATTCTTTAACTATACAAATTGCATGCACTTCCACCCCATAAGGTCCACGAAGATCACCAACGCATGTCTAAGTCTAGGACCGACCCTAAGGAAAAGGAAGTGAGCAAAAATTTGTCAAATGCATGAAAAGTGAGAGTAAGAAACAAGAGAGTAAGGGAAAAAAGGTAGTACCCATAGGTGTCAATGATTCCAAAAGAAGTGTGGGTATAATGCAAAGAAAAGAGAAGTCACATAGCGCTTTATAGTAACCAAACCGTACTCATCATCATTCCGAAAGCATGTTACCTTTCGATATATGATCTCCCACCCAACATCCCTACCTCTATTGCATCCCTTATACAGGAGTACAATATTAATATCCAACCGAGCCACCATCCGGATTACCACCTATAAGAGGAATAGAACACAAATCGATTTTGTCCTAGGAGCCACCTTACCCAATAGACCAGCCTATCGAGCCAACTAGGAAGAAACCAAAGAAATTCAAAGGCAAGTAGAGGAACTCCTAGCATGTGGGTAAATCCGAGAGAGCCTAAGCCCGTCAGCCGTCCTTGTCATTCTATTACCCAAAAAGGATGGAACCTGGAGAATGTGTACTGATTGCTGTGCCATAAACAAAATTACCATCAAATATAGGTATCCATAACCTAGGCTTGATGATATGTTGGATATGTTGCATGGATCTAGATATTTCACCAAGATTGACCTTAAGCGAGGGTACTTTCAAGTACGGAAAGAGAAGGAGGACAAATGAAAGACAACATTCAAACCAAGTTTGGTCTCTACGAGTGCTAATATGATGCCCTTCGGGCTTACCATCGCCGTAGAACCTATATGAGGTTAATGAATAAAGTCTTATGGTCCTTCACAGGACGATTTGTTTGTGGTTTACTTGACGATATCCTAATCTATTCCCGAACCATAGAAGACCACCATGACCATATTAAGGCCGTTTTGAGAAGCTTAAGCAGAACGACTTTACGCCAACTTGTTAGAACGAGTATTCTTCCTAGGCTTTGTCATTACGGCTGAGGGAGTAGAGATGGATGAGGAGAAGGTTAGGTAAATTGTGGAGTGGCCTACACCTAAGACTGTAGGGGAAGTTTGTAGTTTTCCACGGACATGCAGGTTTTTATAGACGATTTGTCAAGATTTTCCATCCATAGCTACACCGCTAAATGAGATTGTGCAAAACGATGTGCCTTTTTAGTGGGAGGAGCCACAAAAAACAGGCATTTGATGAACTTAAAAAGACGCTTAACCACTTACACCCATACTTAGGTTACCAAACTTTGATGAGGACTTTTGAATTGAGTGTGATACAAGTGGAGTGGGTATTAGAGCTGGTACTACCCAAGGGAAGAAACCCATATCCTACTTTAGAGAGAAGTAAAAGGTGTTGCACTAAATTACTCTACCTATGACAAGGAACTTTATGCCCTCGTGACATCCCTACAAACTTAGCAACACTACCTTCAACCTAGAGAGTTTGTGGTCCGCACTGACCATGAAAGCCTGAAAGTACCTTAAAGGACAAGGAAAGTTGAACAAGAGACATGTTAAAATGGGTAGATTTTATTGAGAAATTCCTTACATGATTAAGTACAAACTAGGAAAGGACAATATAGTTTGCTGATGCCCTCTCTAGGAGATACACGTTAGTGACTACTTTATCCTCTTGATTTTTAGGTTTCGAATCACTTAAGGACTTATACCCCAATGACCACAATTTTGGCACCATTTTCGAGGCATGTAAAGAGGCACATTTTCAAGGAGCAAAAGTTGTGTGTTCCCCAATCCTCTTTCTGCAAAGCATTGACTAGAGAATCCCACGAGGAGTATTAATGGGCCATTTCGGACTGTTCAAGACCCTTGAAACCCTTAAAGAACATTTCTATTGGCCACACATGCGCGTAGATGTCGAGAGGTTATGTGGTAGTTGCGTCACTTGCAAACAAGCCAAATCCAATTCCCAACCACATGGCCTTTACACACCCTTACTCGTCCCTGATTCCCCTTGGATTGACATTTTGATGGACTTTGTGTTAGGAGTTCCTAGGTCTCGAGGAGGGCGGTATAGCATTTATGTTGTGGTAGATAGATTTTCAAAAATGGCACACTTCATTGCATGTAGAAAAGTAGATGATGCCACACATGTTGCTGACTTGTTTTTTAGGGAAATTATAAGATTGCATGGCATGCCACGTACCATTGTAAGCGATACGGATACGAAATTTCTAAGACACTTTTGGTGTGATTGTGGGCTAAACTCGGTACCCATTTGTTGTTTTCTACCCGGATCACCACAAACTGATGGACAAACTGAAGTTGTTAACAGTACTCTATCTCAACTTTTGCGTGCCATTTTGCAAAAACACTAGGAAGATTGTTTACCATATATTCAATTTGCATACAATAGGAGTGGTTCATCACGGTACATTGCATAGTCCATTTAAAATTGTGTATGGTTTAACCCATTGTCTCTCTTGATGATTCCTATTCCCGTACATGAACAGACTAAAGTCTTGATGTAAACAAAAAGCAGAAAAGATAAAAGAAACTTCATGAAAACGTTAAAGCGCAACTTGAGAAAAAAAACAAAGCTTATGAAATACAAGCCAACAACATGGAAAACAAGTTGTGTTTGGACCAGGTGATTTGGTTTGGTTAAATTTACGAAAAGAAAGGTTTTCCAATGAAAGAAAATCAAAATTGTTGCCTAGAGGAGATGGACCATTCCAAGTCTTAAAACGCATAGGTGATAATGCCTACGTCATTGATCTTCCCGAGAGGTATTGTTCTATTTCTTCTACTTTTAATGTTGCTGACCTCACACCTTTAACTGATTGACCCTTTCGATTCGAGGATGAATCCTCTTGAGGAGGGGGATGATGAGGATCGGGGATCCCATGAAGAGGTCATGGGTCCTATGACAAGAAGGAGGGGCCTAGAGAACTTGGACATCAAGTTGGAACTTTCTTGTACAAGCATGTTCAAGATGAACCTAAGGCTCATTGGGTTCACCTCATTGAACCAACATTTTCAGAGTGTTCCCCTCCCCAGCAGTGTGACTATTCTTTGTTTTGAATTTTTTCTTGGTTTCTTGTGATCCTTGTTTATTTGTGTTTTCTTTGTAGGTAAGCAGGTACATAACAAGTTACAAACCAAACGGAGGACCATAAATGGCCTTAAAGGCGTGTGTACCCAAAAAAAAGGAGACTAAAAGGAATGTTTGTATTGAGAAGAATGTTTGTCTCCACAAGGACAAATTCAATGTGGTCCAAGATGGATTTCCTTTTCAAAAATTAGCTCAAAAATATCTCCAACAATCAAAAAAGAGGATGTTCATATGAAGTCAAAGTTGGAGATCAAATTGAAGTTAGACTTGAATTCAAATTCAAACCATGATTTGAATTTCAAGTTGCAACCAATTTGAGACTTAAATTCAAGACACAAGAAAAAGATTTCTGCCACTTTTGAATCAATTCACATGCCATCTTTGAAGAAAGGAGGATAGATCACATACTCAAAATTGAATCCAATTTTTGAATTCTAAATTCAAACTCAATTTGGATTCAAACTTCAACCAACTTTTGCATTCAACTCCAATCACTTTCTCAACATCAAATCAGGTCTTCAACACCCTCATTACTCACCAAAAAACGGTTGGAAGGAGTTGAGATGACAAGCACAACCATTTCAAATTTTAGTTAGAATTTGTTTTAGTTTTGAATTTCAAACAAGTTTCAATTTTAAACACTTGTTAGGTAGTTAATCTGAAATGGTTTCTACTCATCTTAAGGCCTGATAGGGACGAGTTTCAGCCTATAAATAGAGCCCTTGGGGTGCATGGAAAAGGCAGAATTTTGATGAAATAAAATCTTGATATTTTCTCCTATTCTTGTGAGACTTTGTTTTCTTGGTTTTGCATTAACAACCTAGGTAATATCCTTCAAAGTTGAGCAATTGAAGGTGTTTTCATTGCTCTAAGGTGCCGTCCAGGAGGGCCTTTGGTTTGCGTGATCAACGACCATCTTGAAATCTTGGTTCTTGCTCGTTGATCCAAATCGTTTGTTTCACTAAGGAAGCAAAGGGAAGTCTTCTTCCTTGTGCCTAAACCTAGTGAATGACATTTGGAAGGTGGAATTTGTTGGAGCCCATGTCTTGCACGCATTGAGGGAAAATGTTTTATGCAAGGTAGCAAAAGATGATCAAACTCTTATGATATCTTTGATGCAAAAGATGATATCTTTTACACCAATTGAACCTAACGGAACTTCAGAAATCCAAGAATGTTTTGTTTCTTCTTTTGATAAAAGAAGGAATGAAAGAAATCAGATTGGTGGTGACCACAAGCATGACATAAAAACGAAATGATAAAGGATGAAGAGTGTGACATTGCTCTCATACCAATTAATGCAAGCACAAGTATGATCCCACTCTTTTATTCAAGCTTCACCTCCAACAATGGGTTAGGTACAAAGGGGACAAGCTCCTCCTTGCTTCCAATGTGTTAGGGTCGGCTGAATTGAGGAACCAAGCCTTGAAGAATGGTGTGTACTAGACAAAAGATAAACACCCTCCTAGGCAGCATTCATCTTGTCTTGGCAATCACCCTCAAGCATGCTCAAACTTTGAATGTTTTAATACTTGATTTTTAGTGAAAAATCAATAAAACAAAGTGCATCTTTTCAATGGGAAAACAACGAAAATTTCATTTCAAAAAACAAATTGAATCCAATTTACACTATAGAACGTTTTTAGCACTTGAAATAGAAATAGAACCTAGCATAAGACCTATCCTAGTCAAAGACACAATGAAAAACATCTATTCTAGTCTTTAGGGCCAGTTTATAATGGTTAAAACCACTTAACGAGTCAATCTCCAGGAGCACAACAAAGGGCTGGATTTTAGGCTAAACTGGCGCTTGTGGTTGACGCGCCTTTTCCTATGAATACAAGTCGAATTTGAGGATGATTCCCAGTCGGATATTTTAGTTAACGTCCTGAACTTGAAGTTTGGCGTTTGAATGACTCAGTTTGGATCTTGTATGGCAGAGTTCTGTGTCC
>AP025046.1:22100946-22122542 GCA_036186865.1 Eustoma russellianum
GAAGAGTGTGACATTGCTCTCATACCAATTAATGCAAGCACAAGTATGATCCCACTCTTTTATTCAAGCTTCACCTCCAACAATGGGTTAGGTACAAAGGGGACAAGCTCCTCCTTGCTTCCAATGTGTTAGGGTCGGCTGAATTGAGGAACCAAGCCTTGAAGAATGGTGTGTACTAGACAAAAGATAAACACCCTCCTAGGCAGCATTCATCTTGTCTTGGCAATCACCCTCAAGCATGCTCAAACTTTGAATGTTTTAATACTTGATTTTTAGTGAAAAATCAATAAAACAAAGTGCATCTTTTCAATGGGAAAACAACGAAAATTTCATTTCAAAAAACAAATTGAATCCAATTTACACTATAGAACGTTTTTAGCACTTGAAATAGAAATAGAACCTAGCATAAGACCTATCCTAGTCAAAGACACAATGAAAAACATCTATTCTAGTCTTTAGGGCCAGTTTATAATGGTTAAAACCACTTAACGAGTCAATCTCCAGGAGCACAACAAAGGGCTGGATTTTAGGCTAAACTGGCGCTTGTGGTTGACGCGCCTTTTCCTATGAATACAAGTCGAATTTGAGGATGATTCCCAGTCGGATATTTTAGTTAACGTCCTGAACTTGAAGTTTGGCGTTTGAATGACTCAGTTTGGATCTTGTATGGCAGAGTTCTGTGTCCACAAAATCCATGCAATTTTCAGCTCTTTTTTAGCACACTTTTTGTAGAACTCCTCCAAACTATACATGGCTTCACTACGGGTTTGGCACCTCCAAAAACCTCAAAACGACCCTACAAAGCCAACAAAAGATAACAATAATCAAGCTAAAAGTTATGAAAATCAATGAAATGCTATTAACTAAAACACACAAAATGCAATGCATGAAATGCAATCTAACTAAGACACCCTTATAATGTCTTGCACGTGTGTGTGCATCAATCCCTCCTACCTAGAAAAGATTCGTCCTTGAATCTTAGAATGTAACACTGAGGGGAAAAGAACCACAACAATGCAACAATTGTGCAAGGCACACAAACAATTTAGACACAACATTCATGGAAATTTTATCCTAATATATTTTGGGTTGATATATAACTCAAGAATGAAGCCTGCATCCAACAACACATATGAGAACATCTTAACAAGAATGGTTAACAACCAGCACCTTTTCCTAATGTGTTTTGGATGCATAAACAAGGACAACTCAAATTCCTCATTCGTATAGCTAGGACCATCATAAGCATGCAATGTACTTATGCAACGACTTGGACCATGGTTTTTATGCATGGGCAGCATACTTTCAACATAAAATGTATTAGTTACCGAGTTAAAGTATGTAAAACATTTAGAACAAACTCACATTCATTGGGTTGTACTGAAATTTAAGCATTCCCAGTTCAGATTCCTCACCATTGGTTTCAAGCTCACTATCATTGGGTTTGAGTGAAATTGCATCATGTTTGTCATCATGTTTAGGCATCTTAAGCTCAATAATCTTTTGGGTAATATCGTTGTCATGTTAATGAAGGAACAAAGGATTATCAAACACAACTTTATTTGAATGCCAGCTAGAACCTTGAAGTAATTTATCACCATTTTCATGCATTTCAAACAAAGGATTGCTATAATCTTTCCATTCATGTTCCCTTAAATTTTCATGCTCAATTGTACCATACTTTTCACTAGATAGATCTCTTAAGTCATCTTTTAAATCATCATCGAAGTCATGCAAATTAGTAGCTAAATCATCTTTCGAAGCATCATTCAAGACGTTATCAGTAAGCTCATTAGAATCATGACTACGTTCATGTACAATAACGGCTTGTAATGCAAGTAACATAGATTTAAACTCTAGCATAGTTTTATCCATGCCTTCATAACGAGATTGCATTCTACTCAGTGTGTTACGCATTTCTTTAAAATTCAATTTAAATTCTAGAGACAATGCATTCTCATACATAACACAAAGAGATGGAAGTAATCACTTGTCATGCAGTCAGCAATATCCTTATTTAAACCAGCATGGAACCTAATCATTCTTAACTCCTCACATTCCTTAGTGTTAGCATAATAATATTCATCAAACATGTAATTGTAGTATGCTCGAAGACTTCGTTTATCATGAGGATAAGTTTGATATAATGGTACCTCTTTGCGATAATTGCTCACCCATAGAGCATTTGTCACTTAAATGTCGTACATGTGCTTATCTATCTCTTTAAAGTCATGGTAATTGATCACGACTCCCCAAATGGTAGAACAAACATTATGAACCTGAAAACAAAAGACACTACAAACAAATATTGTAGCCAAAGTTAGTAAATCAGTTTATGTTTTGTATGTTCTCACTTCCTCTCCTTTCTTTATACTGACATGGACTTTGTTTCTTGACCAACTTGGACCAAAAAATCAAAATGAGCAACAACTGAGAGGTGAGAGCCAAGACGTTCCATAACAGTCCAAAACAACTTCTTTTGAGCTCATGGCTTTGACACTTATTTCAATCCACTTCACTGTTCAAAATTAGTCCACTACACCCCTTGCTATGTCCAAAACCAGTGCAATAATGTTGTAAATCGGTCCGAAAAAAATTGATAATCGGTTGCACCATTCAAATTCTACAAATATGCACAAAACTTCTTTCAACCAACACTCCAAGTGAAGGTCACACAGACTTGAACAAAATATCTAAGAAGCAAAGATATATTAAGGGCAAAAGTGATGTATAAGGTAGATCCAAAGAAAGACTAAGGGTTGCCTTGGGCAATCTTTAGTTAACTAAGGCTTTATGCACACAAATTCACAACTGTACTCATTACAAGCGATAATCAGATTGTTCAAGTGTTTTGTGATGTAAATAGTCTTGATTGAAAGCTGGAAAAGCAGTCTCAAAGGTTAGTAAGTATGGCACCAAGCAAGGAAAACTAATTCTCTCAATTTCTCAAATTGAGTTCAAATGAGATATACTTCTTGGACCTTATTTTTCATCATGTTTCTTGTATTTTTTATGATCCTTTTCCTCCTTTTCTTGCTGTGTGTGGCACAAGCAAGTCTCAGGTTCCTTTTTTATCTAAGGGCAGAATTGTATGTTTTCTTAGCTGCCTTGAATACGTTTTTTTGAAGTCCACTTAACGCACTCCCTTTGCTTGGTTCTAGTGTTAAATGATGTAAAATGCCTTGGGGGTAGGATAATTTTGTATTTAAGCACGTTTGAGGGGTTGGGATTTCAATTTAGGACCTTTAGTGCAATTTGTAGTTTCTATTTTTTGGGGTTCTGGATGGTTGGGGCTTAAGGGAATGCCTTGCACAGTATATTTGAGTTATAATGGGTAGTTGAGGGCGTTTTGGATGCGTGGGAAAGGGTGTTTGAAGGCCCTATGGTGTGGGGGATTAAGATTAGGACTTTTTTTTGGGTACAATGGGTTTGTAATGTGGAAGGTTGGCAATTTACACAAGAACAACTAATTGATAGCAAGTATTTAGTCACAAATAAAATAAAATATGCATGAAGACACAATTAACAAATAGCTTTGATGCATGAATTCGTGGGTTCCTAAGCTTTCCACCTCCAAATGTCCTTCATTAGGGTTTAAGCACAAGGAAGAAGACTTCCCCTTGCTTCCATATTGATGAAACGGTTGGTTCAATCGAGCAAGAACCAAGACTTCAAGTTGGTCGTTGATCAGGAAAACCCGAATGGTCCTCCTAGACGGCACATTAGAGCAATGACAACACCTTCAAAATGCTAAACTTTGAATGATAATAACCTAGGTTTTTAGTGCAAAACCAAGAAAACAAAGTCTCATAAAATATGGAGAAAAGATCAAAAATATTTCATAAATGTGCTAATCCCTCTACTTGCCGAAAGGCCTTATTTAATACAAAATAGATGCCTGACAAACCTAGAGATAACCACATGTTATCTCCAAAAACTACCTAGAAAACATTTGAAATGAATTAGAAAGTTGATAATTGTTTTGAAAGAGTTAATTGTACCTGGTATCCATACTTTGCCACAAAGTTTTAAATAGCATCCAATCTTTCATGAAACTCACTTACCAGCCAAACTTATAGGTGAAATTAACACCTGTCATCCGGCAACCGGGAATTGACCTGCTGTAGGCTGTTCTTATCAAGATTCCTTTTATTTTTCACCTTTCCCCCACTTTATCGCCCAAAATCTCCCAACTATGGTTAATTCCTCCTTCCCTCCATTATTCCAACTGATTCAACCCTCCAGAAACTTTCGGCCGTTGACATTGACTTGTTGCTTGATTGAGAGGGGCACTCTTGTAGCTAAAGAGGTGATGGGAGAGAAGCTTCTACTTTACTCCCGTGAATCGTATTGCAATGTCTATTAGAAGTGGAGATTCTACGTTTTTTGTGAGGAATTGAGAGATTATAATATCATGAAGATGCAGAAGTGTCAAGAGGCAAACTAGGTGGGTTCTTACAAAGCTTACAAAGCTTCCCTGCTCCAAAGAATAGGCAATTGCAGATGTCACAACAGCAGCATAATCAGCAAATTACGTCAGCTCATCAGCCGGAAAATGCAGAGTTTACTGAAGATGGTTCCACTGCTATGGAATCTCTTGTCATACCCCGTGACTTTTAAGCACGACTTGCAATACTTAAAAGTCAACTTTAAATGCAATTTAATTAATTTTGTAGGATGTGAGACTTAGTTACAAAAATATAGAAAAAAAACAAGAAAAGGGGTTAAAAGTAGAATTAAAGGTAATTAAGGAAAATTACCTAAATGGTCCCTACTAAAGGATAGAGGAGTTACACAACACTTAGTATAACTCCCCATTAATCTAAGGGGGACGGTTAAACAGACGAAAAGGAAGAGAAACTGGCTGAAGGAAAAAAGAAGGAAGAGGAGAGGAAAAGAGAGAAAAGAGAAAGACAGAAGGGAAGAAGAAGAGGAGGAAGAACTTGTGGTCAACCTAAGTGCAATCCTTACCAAATTTTTGCAGTAAATTCTTAAGATTAACTAGAAACAAAGGCAAGTAATCTTTCTATACGCTTTACGCAAATTTTGATACTTTAGGCCCTATGTTCTTACAAAGAGAAAACGTGGATCATACATTATTAGCTTTGGTTTGTTTATGTTGAATGCTTTACTATATGTAATTGTTGTTGTTGTTGATGGCGTACAGTCATGTTCTTTGGGACAATTTCTGAAAATGGTTAGGTTGTGATCTTTGTTGATAATATGCCCATAAAAGTGTTATCCGTAATATGTTCATTGTTTTAGTATAAGTTCTCGAGTTCATTAAGCACATCTTTGAGCGTAATTGCAGCAGGTTGAAGGATTTAGGATGACATTATTGTAGACTTGTTGTGCTGAAAGGTTTGAGGATATCCATTGGAGGTTCTGGGTGATAGAAGGTTTGGAATGGACACTATTTTACATGTTTAAGAATCAACTCTTGATAGTTGTGTGTTAAGCATGATGAATCTAGGTACTAAGATGGATCTTGAGGGGTAAACATGAAAGAGGTGAAGAAGGAAGGAGATGGGAGGAAGTTACTGCAGAAAAACTAAAGTTCTGAACCGTCAGAACACTTCGAACAACTACATTAGGCGTTTCAAGTCAAATTAGGCGCCTAATGTAGGCGTTCAATGTGTCCCAGAGCATCCCTGTACTCTTCGAACACCTACATTAGGCACATCATGTAGGCGTTCGATGTATACGGCACATCCCTGAACACTTCGAATGCCTAGAATAGGCGCCTCATGTTCCCTTTAGGCGCCTCATGTGGCGTTCGAAGTATACTGAAAGTATTTTTGACCCTTTAGGCGCCCTATGTATGTGTAGTAACTCTATACACTTCCTTTGAACATAAAATGCAAGGGTATTTGAGGTGTAATTGTTGAATAGATGGTAAGTTTGACTAAGTAAGAGTAAGATTGAGTCCCAAGGTAATTAGTGAGACGAACAGACTTGGAAAGATACGAACGTGGAGTGTTTGATGTGCAAGACCATATACTTGATATGTAAGATGTGTGTGTGTATGTTACATGTTTGATACGAAGTTGCATGAGCATCCTGCATCATGTCATGGGCACCTGCATTTGACTTGAGAATTTCTTTGCGACAGAACATGTGTTTACAAGAAAAGATTAAAGTTTTCGAAAGGCAAACTATGGCTGCTGGTTGGTCGTAGGGTATAAAAGTCACGCCTGCGAAAGCAGGGTTTAAAAGCATGACATGTGAATCAACAGAAGGGTATAAAATATTTTATGGGGTCGTGGACCTATCAGCACGGATATATAATATATGTAATGGGTCCGTGGACCTTTCAGCACGGGGTATAAAGTTATATGTTATGGGGCTGTGGACCTTTCAGCACGGGGTATAAAGTTCTGTTTGCTGTGGACTGATCACACACAGGGTATAAAGTTCAGCTACGCGAAGAATATGATAAGAAGAGTTATGGAATGTTTTGTGAAATGACACGCATGACATGTTTATGGAAGAAGACATATGCATGGGTGTTGTGTGTGTTTTTAAAGAAGTACATGCATCATGATACACGCAGCATAAAAGTGGACATGCAAGAAATGTGACTAGTTTATGTCTCGTTTATGTGATATGTGGTTTTAATTCATGTTTGTTCTCGTATTTGCATATCATTTATGTGATTTATCTGGTTTGAGGAACTCTTATAAAGATGCTATTTGCTAATCCGAGCACCTTATTTTGGCCAATAACTTATACACTGGTGACTTGTCGTGTGTGATCCCGTAAGGTGTATAGATGGGTTACTTGCTGGCGATATCTTCGCTAAGAACAGATACTCTATTCCTTTTCAGGTGAGCCGGAATATGAAATGATATTTGTCGAAGACGATGGCGAGTGGGCTCAATGGGATGACGGGCATGGAAGTGATAGATGTTTGTTTACTCTCTTAAAGTTGGAAAACTCAATGTTTATTATGTTGTACTGGAAGTTATGTTAGCCAGTTGATCAAACACCTTTTATTTCCATTGTGTTTTCTGGTTACATTAATGATGGTGAAGTTTTAAATTTTACGACGCTTTTGCTGATTTATCTTACGTCATGAATGATGTACGCTTGATCTGCTTTGACGCTTCGTAGTTCTCATAGTAGACTACGGCGGGTGCACTGGTTCCGATGACAGTTTTGGGCCAGGGCGCTACAGGTGGTATCAGAGCCTAGGCTTCAGATCTATCTTGGAAACTTAGGTTCATGATCTTTTACACACCTAAGATACGATTCTCCGTTATGGTCGATCCTTAGTTATAAGTACTGATTTCTCTAGAGTTTAAGTATGATCTGGTTGGGTGTGTGCGAGCCCGTTTATCGTCTAAATTCGTATTAATAGTTTTACTACATACCTCACCCATTCTTACGCGTTCAAGCTTTCAGTAACCTCTTGTATTTACTGAATGCTAAATGTTGATCTTTCAGAGGAAATGCCTCCAAGAAGAGATAACGCAGGGAACTCCAACAACGAACAGGAGAACCAGCCACCACAAGTTGTTTTACCCTAGGTGCTCACTGATGCGCTAACGGTGATCGCACAGGGGTTTGCTCAACAGTATCAGCCTCCGCCTCCTCCACCGCCCCAGCATAACATCTGGTTCTTTTATGGAGAGATGAGAAAGATGAAGGTGCCAGAGTTTGGAGAATGTACTGATCCTGAGGAGGCTCAGCACTGGTTGGCTGAGGTGGAGAAATGTTTTCGGCTAGTGCAAGTACCGGAGGAGATAAATGTTGATGTGGCCACACCTATTCTAAGTGGCAAGGCTGGTGAATGGTGGGACGGAATGGTGTTGAGAATGACCCCACCAATCTCATGGGCACTATTTTGTGATGTTTTCCTAAAGTACTACGTATCGGAGACTGCGATATTGGAAAAGATAAGAGCGTTTGACGGATTGGGGCAAGGAAGGATGACGGTGTCGGAGTATGCGGATCATTTTCATGCCTTGGGCAAGTTTGCCCCTACAATTATGTCTGATAATCGGCTTAAGATGACGAAGTTTGAGAGGGGTTTGGACTCGAGGATACAGTCGGCGATAGTGAATGCGGGGATGAAAACTTATGAGGATATGCTAGATGCGTGTTTCCATGTCGAGAGTGATTTTCGCCGAGTAGCGGCAAGAGAAGCAAGTGCAGGATCGTATGACAGAGGCAAAAGGACAAGAGAAGATGTTAGGGTTGGCGGTAGACGCGGACGTTGGGTCAAGATTCCGAAAAGAGGCCCGGTTGGAAATTTCCAGTGACTTCCACCCCAGAATCCAGTAGTTCAGCAGGCTATAGGAGTTTGCCCCCATTGCAACAAGAATCATGTCGGAGAGTGTAGAAAGGTGGCTGGAGCATGCTTCCGATGCGATCAACTGGGTCATATGATTAGGGATTGTCCGGAGATGAAGAAAAATACTCTGGGAGAAGCGGCTCAGCAGCCGAGAGCAAAGCCACGAGCAAATGCCCGTTTACATCTCATGACAGACACTGATGTGCAGGAGGCTACGGATGTAGTAGTAGGTACTATTTAAATTAAGTTTGAATTCTTATTGAATTAGGTATTTATGTGTTTAATCCTTTGTGTGAAACTTGATGTGGCCTTAGGTGCGGTTTTAGTAAATAAGATACCTGCCAACGTGCTTTTCGATAGCGGCTCAAGCCACTCCTTTGTAGCGAAGAGATTCACTAAGCACCTTGGTAGCTTGCCATAATGGTTAGAAACTCCGTATCGTGTTCAAGCGGCCGGAGATCAAATTATGGTTTCGTACCAGCAGTACTGGGGTTACGAGTTAGAGTTTGAAGGAAAAACATTTTCCGCCACACTAATCCCTATTCAGATGTATGACTTTGACATTATATTAGGAATGGACTGGTTGGCTAAGTATCACGCCAATATTGATTGTCGACTAAAGCAAGTGACAGTGAAGAGTGCTAAGTGGAAGAGGTAACGTTTCAAGGAAATGCGGAACAAAAGAAAGTTCCCAAAAAGGTGTATGTGTCGGTAGCACAAGCATGCAAAGCCTTAAGGAAAGGTGCTATGGGATTCCTAGTGTATGCCATGGATGTTACTTAGGAGGTATCGTCTATCGAGCAAATTCCAGTGGTCAATGAATTTCTTGATGTGATTCCGGAAGATTTACCAGGAGTACCACCCCCGAGGGAAGTCGAGTTCGAGATAAACTTGATCCTAGGAACTAAACCTATTTCGAAAGCCCCTTATAGAATGGCCCCGACAGAGTTGAGAGAGCTGAAGGAACAACTGCAGGAGCTATTGGACAAGAAGTTTATTCGCCCTAGTGTGTCACCTTGGGGAGCGCCTGTTTTATTCGTGACCATCATGAGACATTGTATCGATTATCGGGAGTTGAATAAAGTTACCATCAAGAATAAGTATCCCCTTCCACGAATTGAGGATTTGTTTGATCAACTCAAGGGCGCCAAGGTCTTCTCTAAAATTGATCTCCGATCAGGGTATCATCAATTGAGGGTGAAGGCTGAGGACATCACAAAGACAGCCTTCCGCACACGATATGGTCACTATGAGTTTTTTGTGATGCCGTTCGGTCTCACAAATGCCGCTGCAGCTTTTATGGACCTTATGAATACCGTCTTTCGGGAACAGTTAGACAAGTTTGTAGTGGTATTCATAGATGATATTCTAGTGTATTCTCCTGATGAGCAAACTCACGCTGAGCATTTGAGAACCGTTCTAGGTATTTTGAGGCAGAAACAACTATACGTTAAGTTTAGCAAGTGTGAGTTCTGGCTAAGAAGTGTGGCTTTTCTAGGTCACGTGATATCGGAGGAGTGGATTGTTGTGGATCCAAAGAAGGTAGAAGCTATCACGGAATGGCCTAGACCTACTAATGTCACAGAAGTGCGAAGTTTCTTGGGTCTAACGGGGTATTATAGAAAGTTTGTTGAGGGATTCTCAAGGATAGCCGTACCTCTTAGTCGCCTTACTCAAAAGAAGTCCATGTTTGAGTGGATGGCAGAATGCGAGCAAAGCTTCACGGAGCTTAAGATGAGATTAACGACAGCTCCAGTATTGGCTCAACCCTCTGGAACTGATGTGTTTGTGATTTATAGTGATGCATCGAAGAACGGTGTAGGTACGTAAACTGTAGTATAAGGTTATTATCTTGTATACCAATTAAGTTTAGACTAATATACCTTGTTGTAGGTTGTGTTTTGATGCAAACTGACCGAGTCATCGCATATGCCTCAAGACAGCTAAAGCCTTATGAGCAAAACTACCCAACACACGATCTTGAATTCGACGCAGTTGTATTTGCCTTAAAGATTTGGTGGCACTATTTATATGGAGAAAAATGCACGGTATTCACGGACCACAAGAGTTTAAAGTATTTATTTTCTCAGAAAGAATTAAACATGAGGCAGCGGAGATGGTTGGAGTTGCTGAAAGACTACGATTTGACAATCTATTACCATCCAGGAAAGGCTAATAAAGTGGCAGATGCGTTAAGTAGGAAGTCCAGCCATGCGCGACAATCACCATTGGAAAGAGAGATAGAGGAATTTTGTTTAGATTTGATTGACTCCACGGTGAACGTACTGACAACATTGACCATCACACCAAGTTTGATTGAGCGGGTAAAAGAGTCTCAGAAGAAAGATTAGGCCCTAAATGAGATAACGGAAAGAATGAAACATGACCATATTAAGGGGTTTCAGATCAAATAGGATGGGAGCCTATGGTTTAGAGAGAGACTGTGTGTACCTGATGTTGATGAACTTAGAAGAAAAAATTTTGCAAGAAGCTCACAGCTCAAGGCTATTAATACACCCTGGTAGCACCAAGATGTATAGAGATCTCAAGCAATATTATTGGTGGTCCGTAATGAAACGACATGTTGCTGAATTTATAGAAAGGTGCTTAGTTTGTCAACAAGTCAAGGCGGAACACCAATGGCCTGGTGGATTGTTGATGCCATTAGAAATTCCGAAATGGAAATGGGAACATGTCACGATGGATTTCGTAGCTGGATTACCAAAGGCAAGAAGTGGATATGACATGATTTGGGTCATCGTGGATCGTTTAACAAAGTCGGCACATTTCCTATTCGTTTCAAGTGAAGCACCTCTTGACAAGTTAGTGAATGTATATATAGAGAATATTGTTAGCTTGCATGGTGTTCCAGTAAGTATAGTGTCCGACCGAGATTCACGGTTTACATCGAAGTTTTGGACAGTATTCCAGAAAGCCATGGGTACAGAATTAAGGTTGAGTACGGCGTATCATCCCCAAACCGATAGGCAGTCCGAGTGGACTATTCAGACCTTGGAAGATATGCTAAGGGCTTGCGTTTTGGATTTTAAAGGGAGTTGGCATGGAATGGTAAAGTTAATGGAGTTTTCATATAGCAACAGTTACCACAGTGCAATTGATATGGCTCCTTTGAAGCTTTGTAGTGAAGGAAGTGTAGGTCCCCGGTTTATTGGGATGAAGTAGGCGTGAGGACCATCACCGGACCTGAACTTTTAGAGAAGACGTTGAAAAAGATGAAAATCATTCGGGAAAGACTCAAGGTGGCTCAGGATTGCAACAAAAGTTGGGCAGATTCCAAACGACGACCATTGGAATTTAATGTGGGTGAAAAAGTCTATTTGAGGGTATCACCTGCGAAGGGAATTATGAGGTTTGGAGTCAAGGGCAAGCTAAGTCCCCGCTTTATTGGTCCCTATGAAATACTAGGCGTTACCTACGGTGTTGGCGCAAGTTCACAACGTATTCCACGTGTCACAATTAAGGACATATGTGGCGGATCCAAGTCATGTACTTGAAGCCCAACCTTGGAACTCAAGGACGATGTTACATACGAAGAGATACCCAAGAAAATTTTAGACCGAATGGATCAAGTGTTGAGGAAGCGGGTGATTCCTTATGTAAAGGTCTAGTGGAGCAACCACACAGAACGTGAAGCCACTTGGGAACTCGAAGAACAAATGTGAGAGAAGTATCATCAACTCTTTGACAAAGGTACATAAGTTTCGAAGACGAAACTTTTTGTAAGGGGGGGTGGAATGTCATACCTCGTGAATTTTAAGCACGACTTGCAATACTTAAAAGTCAACTTTAAATGCGATTTAATTAATTTTGTAGGATGTGAGACTTAGTTACATAAAATATAGAAAAAAAAACAAGAAAAAGGGGTTAAAAGTAATTAAGGAAAATTACCTAAATGGTCTCTACTAAATGATAGGGGAGTTACACAACACTTAGTATAACTCCCTATTAATCCAAGGGGGACGGTTAAACAACAGAAAAAGGAAGAGAAACCGGCTAAGGAAAAGAGAAGGAAGAGGAGAGGAAAAGAGAGAAAAGAGAGAGAGAAAGGAAGAAGAAGAGGAAGAACTTGCGGTCAACCTAAGTGCAATCCTTACCAAAATTCTGCAGTAAATTCGTAAGCTTAACAAGAAACAAAGGCAAGTAATCTTTATGTACGCTTTACGCAAATTTTGATACTTTAGGCCCTATGTTCTTACAAAGAGAAAACTGTGGAACACATTAGTAACTTTGGTTTGTTTATATTGAATGATTTACTGTATGTAATTTTTGTTGTTGTTGATGGTGTATAGTCATGTTCTTTGGGACAATTTCTGAAAATGGTTATTTTGTGATCTTTGTTGATTAATATGCCCAAAAAGTGTTATCCGTAATGTGTTCATCGTTTTGGTATAAGTTCTTGAGTTCATTAAGCACATCTTAAGTGTTTTGAGCGTAATTGTAGCAGGTTGAAGGATTTAGGATGACATTATTGTAGTCTTGTTGTGTTGAAAGGTTGAGGATATCCATTTGAGGCTATGGGTGATAGAAGGTTTGGAATGGACACTATTTTACATGTTTAATAGTCAACTCTTGATAGTTGTGTGTTAAGCATGATGAATCTAGGTGCTAAGATGGATCTTGAGGGGTAAACATGAAAGGGGTGAAGAAGGAATGAGATGGGAGGAAGTTACTGCAGAAAAACTGCAGTTCTGAACTGTCATAACACTTCAAACACCTACATTAGGCGCTTCAAGTCACGTTAGGTGCCTAATGTAGCCGTTCAATGTGTCCCAGAGCATCCCCGTACTCTTCGAACACCTACATTAGGCTTCATGTAGGCGTTCGATGTATACGGCACATCCCCGAACACTTCAAACGCCTAAAATAGGCATCTCATGTCCCCTTTAGGCGCCTCATGTGGCGTTTGAAGTATACTGGAAGACTTTTTGACCCTTTAGGCGCCCTATGTATGTGTAGTAACTCTATACACTTCTTTTGAACATAAAATGCAAGGGTATTTGAGGTGTAATTGAGGAATAGATGGTAAGTTTGACTAAGTAAGAGTAAGATTGAGTCCCAAGGAAATTAGTGAGACGAACGGACTTGGAAAGATACAAAGTGGAGTGTTTGAGGTGCAAGACCGTATACTTGATATGTAAGATGTGTGTGTATGTTACATGTTTAATACGAAGTTGCATGAGCATCCTGCATCATGTCATGGGCACCTACATTTGACTTGAGAATTGCTTTGCGAAAGAACATGTGTTTACAAGAAAAGACTAAAGTTTTCGAAAAGCAAACTATGGCTGCTGGTTGATCGTAGGGTGTAAATGTCACGCCTGCGAAAGCAGGGTATAAAAGCGTGACCTGTGAATCAACAGCAAGGTATAAAATATTTTATAGGGTCGTGGACCTATCAGCATGGATATATGATATATGTAATGGGGCCATGGACCTTTCAGCATGGGGTATAAAGTTATATGTTATGGGGCCGTGGACCTTTCAGCATGGGGTATAAAGATCTGTTTGCTGTGGACTGATCACCCACAGGGTATAAAGTTCTGCTACGCGAAGAATATGATAAGAAGAGTTATGGAATGTTTTGTGAAATTACACGCATGACATGTTTGTGAAAGAAGACATATGCATGGGTGTTGCGTGTGGTTTTAAAGAAGTACATGCATCATGATACACGAAGCATAAGAGTGGACATGCAAGAAATGTGACTAGTTTATGTCTCGTTTATGTGATATGTGGTTTTAATACATGTTTGTTCTCGTATTTGCATATCATTTATGTGATTTATCTGGTTTGAGGAACACTTATAAAGATGCTATTTGCTAATCCGAGCACCTTATTTTGGGCAATAACTTATACACTGGTGTCTCGTCGTGTGTGATCCCGTAAGGTGTATAGACGGGTTACTTGCTGGCGATATTTTTTCTAAGAACAGCTACTCTATTCCTTTTCAGGTGAGCCGGAATATGAAATGATATTTGTCGAAGACGATGGCGAGTGGGCTCAATGGGATGACGGGCATGGAAGTAGATAGATGTTTGTTTACTCTCTTAAAGTTGGGAAACTCAATGTTCATTATGTTGTACTGGAAGTTATGTTAGCCAGTTGATCAAACACATTTTATTTCCGTTGTATTTTCTGGTTACATTAATTATGGTGAAGTTTTAAATTTTATGACGTTTCTGCTGATTTATCTTACGTCATGAATGATGTACGCTTGATCTGCTTTGACGCTTCGTAGTTCTCACAGTAGACTACGACGAGTGCACTGGTTCCGATGACAGTTTCGGGCCGAGAAGCTACATCTCTACCTCAGACTTTTGCAATTTCATTTGCTTCGCTCAATGACGCTAGTGGTGCTCCTGGTATTGACATGTCCTCCATGGCGCAGAATCATGCTATTCTTCAGAGCCTTCCAGAAGCTATTTCAATTTTGATTTTTTTTAATATTTAAAATAGTATACACAACCTTGGTTAAAGTCAGATTAAAAGTGGGGTTAATTCCGGTCAAAGGTTGATTTCAGTAGTCAACGGTAGACAAACAGGTCATCCGGATGCCATGTGTTAATTTCACCTATAAGTCCGGATGTCAGGTGTTAATTTCACCTATAAGTATGGCTGGTAAGTGAGTTTCATGAAACACCGGATGCTACTTAAAATTTTGTAGCAAAGTATAAATACCAGGAGCAATTAACTCTTGTAACCAATAGTCTTCATCCCTCAAATCTCGGCATAATTGGTGCAGTTACTTTTGCAAGTGGATGTTGAAGACCTTCCTCTGATTGGACCGAAAAATAGTCCTCATGAATGTTGTAGACAACAAACAGACCGTGAATTTAGGCTTTTGATTCATCAGATTTGGAGTTGTATGACAGAGATATCACGCGTTGAGATTTAGTTTCTTCCAGCTGTGTACATTTGAAAATCAGCAGCTTCAACTTTATGGCATTCTTTATGCTTGCTAACGGACAAATCTGAGAATGTGCGAAACACCAAAGTTGTAACTTAATGTCTTATCTTTCAGCTCCAACTAGAATCACATGAATGGAAGTTTTGGTTGATGAGATATTGCGGAAATACTAAGAGTGTTTCATCCTTCCAGCTTGCCCTTTTAATTCAACTTGGTGTATAACGTGTAACATGAACTCCATCAAGCTTCCTTGTCCTACAATCAGATCAAACATACACCAAAAACATATTCAATGTACTAGGACATGTCTTGGTTACTTTACAACAGTTTATAAAGGAAAGAAAGCTAACACTCAACAATACGGACAATACACACAAGATTACCTAATATATTAAACATGATTCAAAACTAAGTTAAAGCTTGCAAAAAATGGATCCAATGTAGGTTATCTTGACTTGGTTCATCCTCAACATGCTTGTAAAGGAAGGTTCCCACTTCATGAATCAATTTATTGGCCATGCTCCTTGTTATAGGCCCCTTGTCTTGCATGGGTGTACCTCCCACTGCGGTTGGTTCTTCTTGGCTTAGATGGGCTCATCATTCCCCCCTCTTGAAAAGGATTCGACCACGAATCTAGATCAACACTAAATAAAGTAAGATAAGCAACATTAAAAGTTTTAGATACAGAACCATACCTTTCTACAGGGATGTCAAGGACATATGCACTATCTTCGATTCTTTGGACAACTTTGAATGGCATGTCACCTCTCGACATCAACTTTGATTTCCTTTCCTTAGGAAACCTTTCGTTCCTTAAGTGTAACCAAACGAGATCTCCAGGTTCAAATGTAATAGCCTTTCGGTTCTTGTTAGCTCTTTTGGCATACACTTTATTTTTAGCTTCAAGTGTGACTTAACCTTTTCATGTAAATTTTTGACAAATTTAGCCTTACGTTCTCCATCAAGACTAACACGTTGTGTATAGGAATGGGCACTAAGTCAAGTGGAGATAAAGGGTTAAAGCCATAAACAACTTCAAAAATAGAATGCAGAGTACCGCTATGAACATTCCTATTGTTTGCAAACTAAATTAAAGCTAAAGTATCTTCCCAATTCTTTAAGTTCTTTTGAATTATGACACGCAACAATTGTGACAAAAATCTATGACCACCTCCATTTGTCCATCAGTTTGTGGATGAGCAGTTGTTGAAAAAGAAGTGTACTACCAAATCTATTCCACAGAACACGCCAGAAGTGGCTTAGAAACTTTATATCTCTATCGCTTACAATGGTATGGGGCACGCCATCCAATCTTACAATTTCCTTAAAGAATAGGTTAGAAACATGCGTGGCATCATCAACCTTTTTGCATTTAATAAAATGTGACATCTTAGAAAATTTATCAACAACAACAAAGATGTTATCATTACTGGTTTTGGACCTAGCAATCCTAACACGAAGTCCATTGAAAGATCAATCCAAGGTGAATTTGAACAGATAAAGGAGTGTATAGTCCTTGAAGTCGTGTTCTAGATTTAGCTTGCTTGCATGTAATACAACTAGCACATACCTTTTCAACATTTACACGCATGTGTGGCCAAAAGAAATGCTCCTTAAGAATCTCCAGCGTCTTGAGCCAAAATGACTCATCAAGCCTCCTCCATGAGCTTCCTTGATCAGAAGTTCCCTCATTGAACACATTGGTATACATTACTTTTGTTCCTTAAACCAGAATCTTTCATGCAGATAGAACTTACCAAAAAGGGATTCAAGACATGCTTCATATATGGAACTAAATTCATGATCAGAGACATACAAGTCTTTGATAGTTTGAAAACCAAACATGTTACAAGTCAGCGTAGTAATCAAAGTATATCGACGAGATAGAGCATCAGCAACAATATTGTCTTTTCCTTGCTTATACTTGATTAGATATGGGAATTGCTCAACGTATTCAACCCATTTTGCATGCCTTTTGTTCAGTTTACCTTGGCCCTTAAGGTACTTAAGGCTTTCATGATCAGTGTGGATCACAAACTCCTTAGGCTACAAATAATGTTGCCAAGTTTGTAAAGATGTAACTAAGGCGAAAAGTTTTTGTCATAGATTGAATAGTTCCGGGCTGCTCCTCTTAACTTCTCACTGAAATAAGCTATGGGTTTCTTAGCTTAATTCAGTACAACTCCAAGGCCAACCCTCTGGCATCACACTCAGCTTCAAACGTCTCTTCAAAGTTTGGCAATCTTAGAATAGGTGCTGAGGTTAGGCGTTTGTTAAGTTCATCAAAGGCTTGTTTTGTGTGGTTCCCCATTAATAACTGACATCTTTCTTAACCAACTCATTTAGGGGTGCAGCAATGGTAGAGAAATCCTTAACAAATCGCCTATAAAAGCTGGCTAGTCCATTAAAACTCCTAATGTCTCTTGAAGACATAGGCGTTGGCCATTCAGTGACGGACTTGACCTTCTCTTGATCCATTTCAATCCCTTCAGCACTGAATTCAAATCCTAGGAACACTACTTTCTCTAAACAGAATGAACATATCTTAAAATTGGCATATAGTTGTTCCTTTTGCAACGTTTCAAACACCGCTCTTAAATGGATAAGGTGTTCACTAATTGATTTGGAGCAGATAAGGTTGTCATCAAAGTATACTACAACAAATTTCCCAAAAACTTCCTCAAGACCTCATTCATCAACCTCATAAAGGTGCTAGGGGCATTAGTTAGGCCAAAGGGCATGACTAACCACTCACACAATCCAAACTTAGTCTTGAATGTTTTTCCGTTCATCTCCTTCCTTAATTCGTAATTGGAAGTATCCTTGATTAAGATCTACTTTGGTAAAGTATCTAGACCCATGTAACACATCCAGCATATCATCCAACCTAGAATAGGGTATCTATATTTCACAGTAATCTTATTGATTGCTCTACAGTCTGTGCACATCCTCTAAGTTCCATCTTTCTTAGGGAAACTATCACCGGTACGGCACAAGGGCTCATAATTCTCTCACTTTACCTTGCTTTAAGCGCTCCTCAACTTGTCTTTGTATCTCCTTTGTTTCCTATGGATTGGCTCTATAAGCAGGCTATTTGTTAGGACAGCTGTTGGAATAAAATCTATTTGATGCTCAACGCCTCTTAGAGGTGGTAAACCTTTGGGATCTCCTTCAGGGAAAAAATTTGAAAACTGTTGTAGTAGGGATGTGACTTCACTGGGCAAAGAAGAGGGCAATTCAGTTGAAGAAAATAAGGTTTCTGTAAAGTAAGATGTAAACAGTTTTGTTGGAATTGATTGAGTGGAACACCTCACTTTGTGACACAAAGAAAGCACTCTTCTTCTTATATTTATTTTCCTCCAAACTGAAAAGTTCTTTACCCTTTAATTCAATTTTGACAGAACGAATGTTTTTAAGAAGATCCTTTCCAATTCTTTTTCTTTTGGATCATTTTGACTTTTGGTCAGTCTCTTTGGATCCTCAAACACCTTTTGTGGGGGTAATGCATGTAGCTTAAACAGTTTGTCGTGATGCCTAAAGGAATACCTATTTAAGTAGCCATCATATGTCATTTGTTATCAAATTGTCATGGCATACCTAATAAGATATGAATTGAATGCATAGGTACTACATCACATAAGATTTCATCAGAATACAAACCAATTGACAAAGGATCAAGACTTGTTTATTAACCTTAACTTCTCCACAATCATTAAGCCAGGTAACCTTAACTTCTCCACAATCATTAAGTCAAGTTTCCGAACAATTTCAATGCTTGCAACATTCGTATATGAACAAGAGCAATGATGAGAATACACACTTTGCCTCTAACCATGCAATGGATGTGAAAAATATTTTCTCTTTGTAAGTGTTGTTCTTCGGTTTGGACTTGCACATTTAAAGCACGTCTTACAACTAAGAACTCTTTACTTTCACATTCAATACTCTCATCAACGATTTTTTCGTCTTCCTCACACGTTTTGTCAACTTCCTCATTCTCTTCCAATTCTTCCTTAGATAGTACTAATTAGACTCCCGAATGAACATAATACGTCTAGGGTTGGGGCATTGATTTGCAAAATGACCTTTACCTAAGCATTTATAATATTGAATATCACGGAATCTAGTATTAGAAGTAGTACCTTCCACCTTTGCTTTGCCTTTGTCCATGATTTGAGAGTTGTCTTATGGACGCTTTTGAAAACCTAGCTGGTTCTTTCCTTGAAATCCATGGCCTTGAGTTTGTGGTGGTCTGAAACTTGGCCTAGGCTGTACCTTGGAAAAGTTTGAAGGATTAGGCCGAAAAGAAGGGATAGAGGTTCGTACCTTAAGTTGTCTTTCAACTTTCTCAGCATGGTGAACCATATATGCCAGACTGAGTAGGGTGTGAGTTCCACTTTGAATGCAATTTTTATTAAGGCAAGCTAAGAACTTTGCCATCAGGGCCTCCTCAGCTTCTTCTATGTTTGTCCTGGTAAGCAAATGTTCTAACTCTTTGTAATATTCATCAACAGATTTGTAACCTTGAGAGAGTTGTTGCAGCTTTTAGTGAACACTCTTTTCATACGATTGAGATATGAATCTCTTCCTCATCTCTTGCTTGAGTTCTGTCCATCTGACAATATGAGGTTGTCTTGCTCTTCTTCTTGCATTTTGCAGATGTTCCCACCAAATTAAAGCATAATCTACAAACTCAAAAGTAGCATACCGAACTTTAGCCAACTCAGAATAATTAGTACAAGAATACATATGATCTACCTTAAGTTCCCATTGTAAGTATGCTTCAGCGTCACTTTTCCCTTGGAAGGAAGGTATATTCAGTTTAGTTGTAATAAACTCCTCTTCATGGGGTTCATTTCTATCATACCTTTGGTTAGGATACCTTTCTTCACGGTAGTATTCATTGTATTTGTGTGGATCACCAAATCTTTCATGAAAAGACACGGGCCTTTGGCCACCATTCTGTCCACGCCCTCTTTGAGGCATGTTTCCTCGGCTTTCTTGCCATGTTTCACCACCATAAGATGTTCCTGCGTTTAAATGTATGCTTGGTAGTTCTCTTCTATCTTGAGTTGCACTTTCTCCTCTGGTTTGTTGGTCAGCGTTATGTTTCAGATCCTCAATGTCACTTTTCATGCAACCAAACGCATGGACTAGGCTGGACATCATTTGGTGTAACGATTCCATGGTTATAGGACCTTGTGGCATGGTAGGGTAGTAGGAGAGGTCTGTTCGTTTCCATGTGATTCAGCCATGTTTACCGGAGAAAAACAAGAAAAGAAAAATGAACACAAAGACGGAAGAGGATTTATTACGTTAGTTCAAACAATTGTTTGGTCTCTTTCTCTCGTGTGTATGTTCACTCAATCCTTGCTTTGTGTTCTTGGTAGAATCTTAGGTTACGTCTAATCACAACAAACAACCAATGAAATATATCCAAACAAGTCTTCAATAATTCCAACAACACAAACACTTCCGCACAACTTTCCACTTCCACACGACACTAATTGAATAAGTACCAAACTTGGACTATCTAAGATTCAAGAAAGATAGAAACAAATAATGTTGTTGTAGCTTGAGTCAAGAAAAGCTAAGGGGTTGCTCTGTGCAATCCTTAACATACCTTAAGCCTTATGCAACTCAAATGAATGTAAGAAGTAAAGATTATAGCAACCAAGTGTTCAAAGTATACCTTCGATTTTCTTGGAGCAAATGTACATGTAATGGGTAAGTAACCTTTCTTTTCCTTTCTGAATCTGGTTTAGGAAGGAATGATCTTTCTTTTCTTGTGGGTTTTTTTCGTATAACTTGTTATAATTTCATCTAGGCCAATGTATATATATGATTTTCTTTGTTTATCCTCTTTTGTTTCTCACCGTCGTTTCTTTGGCTCAAAGTGAACAAGGTTTATCTTTCTTTCTTGTAGAAGATGTCTAAGAAGCTCTGAACACTTAATATACAATGTAAGTTCACCATTACAAACAATCAACTATACACAACATCTTAATTCAAGCTAAGAGCTTCGATTACAACAAGATGAGTAAAGACTTTGGTAGCAATGTAAGATTTGGACTGAATATAAATAAAGCAGAAATATCTTTTAAACTAAGAACTTAAGTCCAAGAAAGCATTTAAACAACTGAAATACATCCAAAGTAAGTGTAACGTTCAACCAACATTGAAGCATGTTGTATTAGCCTTTTAATTGTAGAATTTTCCTTTAGTTCCAAGGTTTTTGTCATGTCTCAATTGTCCAATAGTCCTCCAACCTTATACCATCAAGTTATGTCAAAGGTTTAGCCAACCTTGAAGCATTTGCCCACCAACCTTATTTCTCCCAAGTTGCACGGTAAGTTTTAACTTTGATAAGGT
>AP025046.1:22122552-22137139 GCA_036186865.1 Eustoma russellianum
AATTCAAAGAGAAATGGATGTTTTTTAAAATATAAGTTCCTGATTTAGTGGAAAAGAAAACTGAAAAAAGACACAAGAAAGGTGTTCAATCTCCTTAAGGGTAGATTGAATGACACTAGAGATGAGAACATGAAGAACGAACAAAAATTTGACAGAATTTAAAAATAAGTGAGTTAAAGTGTAACATTCGCTCTAATACCACTTGATGCACAAACACTCAGCAATTTTAGGACCTTTCTTCAGCTCAAAGAAATTAGTTGTAGCCAAGGATGAAGGTGCAAAACGTTTTAAGAACACCCAACACTTTAACCATATGGATTTCAGCAAAATTAGATGAACACTTCATAAATGACTTCAACTTGACTGAGCAAGCCATAAACCCTCTCAAAAACTATCCCTCCCAAGCATGAATTAATAGAATCAAGAATTGGTTCAAGTTTCTTGAAGGGAACCTAGCCTAGATTCAAGGATAAACAAGAATAAAATGTTTCAAAAAGCCTTTGGCTGAAATTTGTTTTCATATATGTGTGTTTCTTACAAAGGACTAACTCCTCTATTTATAGGACTAAGATACATTAAATAATTACATAATAACTTTAATATCAGCCAATGAAAGAAATGACTCAAAAGTAGAAGTAAATTATTGTTGGAAACAAAAGTCTTCATCCATCAAATCTCGGCATAATTGGTGCATTTACTTTTGAAATTGGATTTTGAAGACCACCCTCTGATTAGACCGGAAAACGGTCTTCACAAAAGTTGTAGACAACAAACAGACCTTGAATTTAGTTTTTTGAATCATCTGATTTGGAGTTGGGATGACAGAGATATCACGCGTTGAAGTTTTAGTTACTTCCAGCTGTGTACATTTGAAAATCAGCAGCTTCAACTTTATGGCATTCTTTATGCTTGATAACAGACGAATCTGAGAATGTGCAAAACACCAAAGTTGTAGCTTAATGTCTTATATTTCGGCTCCAACTAAAATCACATCAACTAGAGTTTTGATTGATGAGATATTGCGGAAATACTAAGAGTGTTTCATCCTTCCAGCTTGCCATTTTAATTCAACTTGGTGTATAACGTGTAACATGAACTCCATCAAGCTTCCTTGTCCTACAATCAGATTAAACATACACAAAAAAAACATATTCAATGTACTAGGACATGTCTTGGTCAGTTTACAACAGTTTATAAAGGAAAGAAAGCTAAGCACTCAACAATATGGAAATACACACAAGATTACCTAATATATTAAACATGATTTAAAAATGAGTTAAAGCTTGTAACAAATGGATCCAATGTAGTTTATCTTGACTTGGTTCATCCTCAACATGCTTGTAAAGGAAGGTTCCCACTTCATGAATCAATTTCTTGGCCATGCTCCTTGTTAGGCCCCTTGTCTTGCATGGGTGTACTGTGGTTGGTTCTTGTTGGCTTGGATGGGGCTCATCAGAAAGAAAAAGGGTGAGACAAGTGGAGCTCATTGTGATTTGGAGATGCATTGGCAAACACTTTCTTAATTGATCGCTTTTACTCTTATTAATTTAAGGTTGCACAAGAGACAAAGTGGTAAGAGAGTTGAAATCAGAGAAAGAGGAGCGCCTGTATTTTGTTTTCACTAATCAATTAATGTTTGCTTGTTTTGTGTTAGTTTGCTTCTCTTCTTTTCTTTCGCTTGTTTGCACCACTTTAGGTAAAACATGGAGCGCAACACTCATTCCTCGCCTAGAAAGTCAAATGAGGATGAGACTTTTTACAACGTGCAACAACAAATGCTAAAATGCTAAAGAAACTCATGCACGACAATGAGGTAATCAAACACTAGTTGGAAGACGTCGAAGGAGTCAAAAGACGAGTGATGGTCAGGCTCCAGCAGGGCTGTTCCCATGCCTCAAATAAAACTTCTTCCCCCAGAAGAAATTGAGGATGAAAGCCTAAGACCACCACACATTGAGCCAAGAATGTTTGTTCCTCCAACGCAACAAAGTAGACACGCTCCAAAAAGGTACAATGATGATTATAATCCATAAAACAAGATGAGTATGACTTTGATGACCACCCTCCCTGTGGTTACCAAAGACGCCAAAATCCCCTTACCCCCACAAGATTATGGTTTTCTGAAAACAAAAATAAGCATTCCAACGTTTTATGGTAAAAGTAACGCAGAGGAATACTTAGAGTGTGAAACAAAAGTGGATCTAATCTTTTCTTGTACCAACTTTAGTGAGCTATAAAAGATGAGGTACGCATTAAATTGGTGAACAAACTTGTGTAGAAATAGGACTAAGACAAGACAACCTCCAATTGTCACTTGGGAAGAAATGAAATTTGAAATGAGACAACTTTGAAAGTTCTATTTTCACAAGTTTGCAAAACTTAAGACAAGGTTCCCAAAAGTGTAGACGAATGTTACAAAGAATTACAAATCTTGCTGGAATAGTCTAACTTGCAGGAACCTGAGGAAGCAGCCAAGGCTCGTTTCCTACATGGTCTAAACAGGGAGATTGCACAAAGGGTTGAACTTAAACCTTACCTCGGCCTAACGACCATGGTTCTCATGGCTGAGAAGATTGAGCACCAACTCAAGGTACGTAGTTCATCCAATTTCAATTCCACTTATGGTACTAACCAAAGTTCTTCAAGATTTACAAGCAAGTCTTCACGAATGGGAAGCTCACGGCCTATTGGAGGCCAAACACGTGACCAAAGTGCAGCCTAAAGGTTTGACAACCATGTGCAGGGCACACAAAAGCAAGACGAGCGAGGCAAGCAAAAGGCCTCCACAGGGAATTCCTCTGATCTCTCAAACAGGTTTAGGGACACGAAATGCTTTAAATGTTAAGGTCGTGGTCACATAGGAAAAGAGTGTCCTAAAGCTAAAAGAGTCATGTTAATTGAGGAAAATAATGAATATGTGACTGAGTCCAAGCATGAAAACGAATCTGAGCATGACAATTAAACTGAAACTGAAGAGGATCTAGGCACACTAGAAAAATATGACACTAAGGAATTTCTTGTTGTGCGTAGAGCATTGAATGCATATCCAAATTAGATGATCACAAGCAACATAGAGAAAACATTTTCCATATCCACTACATGATAAATGGTACAGTGTGCACTATGATCATTGATTCTTGTTCTTCTGTGAATGTGGCTAGAACTGAGTTGGTAAGAAAATTGATTGCCTATGACTAATCATCCGCATCCCTACAAACTTGCATTGTTAAATGATTGTGGTGAAGTTAGCATCAGTAAGTAAGTTCTGGTTTCTCTAGCATTGGTAGTAAAAAGATGATATTTTATGTAATGTTGCACCAATGCATGCTAGTATATCTTACCTGGTAAACCATGGCAATTTGATAGACATGTGACATATGATGGATATTTAAATCGTTATTCTTTAACTATACAAATTGCATGCACTTCCACCCCATAGGTCCACGAAGATCACCAACGCATGTCTAAGTCCTAGGACCGACCCTAAGGAAAAGGAAGTTGAGCAAAAATTTGTCAAATGCATGAAAAGTGAGAGTAAGAAACAAGAGAGTAAGGGAAAAAAGGTAGTACCCATAGGTGTCAATGATTCCAAAAGAAGTGTGGGTATAATGCAAAGAAAAGAGAAGTCACATAAGCGCTTTATAGTAACCAAACCGTACTCATCATCATTCCGAAAGCATGTTACCTTTCGATATATGATCTCCACCCAACATCCCTACCTCTATTGCATCCCTTATACAGGAGTACAATATTTAATATCCAACCGAGCCACCATCCGGATTACCACCTATAAGAGGAATAGAACACAGAATCGATTTTGTCCTAGGAGCCACCTTACCCAATAGACCAGCCTATCGAGCCAACTAGGAAGAAACCAAAGAAATTCAAAGGCAAGTAGAGGAACTCCTAGCATGTGGGTAAATCCGAGAGAGCCTAAGCCCGTCAGTCGTCCTTGTCATTCTATTACCCAAAAAGGATGGAACCTGGAGAATGTGTACTGATTGTCGTGCCATAAACAAAATTACCATCAAATATAGGTATCCAACCTAGGCTTGATGATATGTTGGATATGTTGCATGGATCTAGATATTTCACCAAGATTGACCTTAAGCGAGGGTACTTTCAAGTACAGAAAGAGAAGGGGACAAATGAAGACAACATTCAAAACCAAGTTTGGTCTCTACGAGTGCTAATATGATGCCCTTCGGGCTCACCATCGCCCGTAGAACCTATATGAGGTTAATGAATAAAGTCTTATGGGTCTTCACAGGACGATTTGTTGTGGTTTACTTTCACGATATCCTAATCTATTCCCGAACCATAGAAGACCACCATGACCATATTAAAGCCGTTTTTGAGAAGCTTAAGCAAGAACGCCAACTTGTTTAGAACGAGTATTCTTCCTAGGCTTTGTCATTACGGCTGAGGGAGTAGAGATGGATGAGGAGAAGGTTAGGTAAATTGTGGAGTGGCCTACACCTAAGACTGTAGGGGAAGTTTGTAGTTTTCCACGGACATGCAGGTTTTTATAGACGATTTGTCAAAGATTTTCCATCCATAGCTACACCGCTAAATGAGATTGTGAAAAACGATGTGCCTTTTCGGTGGGAGGAGCCACAAAAACAGGCATTTGATGAACTTAAAAAGACGCTAACCACTACACCCATACTTAGGTTACCAAACTTTGATGAGACTTTTGAAATTGAGTGTGATACAAGTGGAGTGGGTATTAGAGCGGTACTAACCCAAGGGAAGAAACCCATATCCTACTTTAGAGTGAAGTTAAAAGGTGTCGCACTAAATTACTCTACCTATGACAAGGAACTTTATGCCCTCGTGACATCCCTACAAACTTAGCAACACTACCTTCAACCTAGAGAGTTTGTGGTCCGCACTGACCATGAAAGCCTGAAGTACCTTAAAGGACAAGGAAAGTTGAACAAGAGACATGTTAAATGGGTAGATTTTATTGAGAAATTCCCTTACATGATTAAGTACAAACTAGGAAAGGACAATATAGTTGCTGATGCCCTCTCTAGGAGATACACGTTAGTGACTACTTTATCCTCTTGATTTTTAGGTTTCGAATCACTTAAGGACTTATACCCCAATGACCACAATTTTGGCACCATTTTCAAGGCATGTAAAGAGGCACCTTTTCAAGGAGCAAAAGTTGTGTGTTCCCCAATCCTCTTTCTGCAAAGCATTGACTAGAGAATCCCATCGAGGAGTATTAATGGGCCATTTCGGACTGTTCAAGACCCTTGAAACCCTTAAAGAACATTTCTATTGGCCACACATGCGCGTAGATGTCGAGAGGTTATGTGGTAGTTGCGTCACTTGCAAACAAGCCAAATCCAATTCCCAACCACATGGCCTTTACACACCCTTACTCGTCCCTGATTCCCCTTGGATTGACATTTTGATGGACTTTGTGTTAGGAGTTCCTAGGTCTCGAGGAGGGCGGTATAGCATTTATGTTGTGGTAGATAGATTTTCAAAAATGGCACACTTCATTGCATGTAGAAAAGTAGATGATGCCACACATGTTGCTGACTTGTTTTTTAGGGAAATTATAAGATTGCATGGCATGCCACGTACCATTGTAAGCGATACGGATACGAAATTTCTAAGACACTTTGGTGTGATTTGTGGGCTAAACTCGGTACCCATTTGTTGTTTTCTACCACGGATCACCCACAAACTGATGGACAAACTGAAGTTGTTAACAGTACTCTATCTCAACTTTTGCGTGCCATTTTGCAAAAACACTGGGAAGATTGTTTACCATATATTCAATTTGCATACAATAGGAGTGTTCATCACGGTACATTGCATAGTCCATTTAAAATCGTGTATGGTTTTAACCCATTGTCTCCTCTTGATTGATTCCCATTCCCGTACATGAACGCTAAGTCTTGATGGTAAACAAAAAGCAGAAAAGATAAAGAAACTGCATGAAAACGTTAAAGCACAACTTGAGAAAAAAAAACAAAGCTTATGAAACACGAGCCAACAAACATGGAAAACAAGTTGTGTTTGGACCAGGTGATTTGGTTTGGTTAAATTTACGAAAAGAAAGGTTTTCCAATGAAAGAAAATCAAAATTGTTGCCTAGAGGAGATGGACCATTCCAAGTCTTAAAACGCATAGGTGATAATGCCTACGTCATTGATCTTCCCGAGAGGTATTGTTCTATTTCTTCTACTTTTAATGTTGCTGACCTCACGCCTTTCACTGATGACCCTTTCGATTCGAGGATGAATCCTCTTGAGGAGGGGGATTGATGAGGATCGGGGATCCCATGAAGAGGTCATGGGTCCTATGACAAGAAGGAGGGCTAGAGAACTTGGACATCAAGTTGGAACTTTCTTGTACAAGCATGTTCAAGATGAACCTAAGGCTCATTGGGTTCACCTCATTGAACCAACATTTTCAAAGTGTTCCCCTCCCCAGGCATGTGTGACTATTCTTTGTTTTGAATTTTTTCTTGGTTTCTTGTGATCCTTTTTTATTTGTGTTTTCTTTGTAGGTAAGCAGGTACATAACAAGTTACAAACCAAACGGAGGACCATAAATGGCTTTAAAGGCGTGTGTACCCAAAAAAAAGGAGACAAAAGGAATGTTTGTATTGAGAAGAATGTTTGTCTCCACAAGGACAAATTCAAATGTGGTCCAAGATGGATTTCCTTTTCAAAAATTAGCTCAAAAATATCTCCAACAATCAAAAAAGAGGATGTTCATATTGAAGTCAAAGTTGGAGATCAAATTGAAGTTAGACTTGAATTCAAATTCAACCATGATTTGAATTTCAAGTTGCAACCAATTTGAGACTTAAATTCAAGACACAAGAAAAAGATTTCTGCCACTTTTCAACCAATTCACATGCCATCTTTGAAGAAAGGAGGATAGATCACATCTCAAAATTGAGTCCAAATTTGAATTTAAATTCAAACTCAATTTGGATTCAAACTTCAACCAACTTTTGAATTCAACTCCAATCACTTTCTCAACATCAAATCAGGTCTTCAACACCCTCATTACTCACCAAAAACGGTTGGAAGGAGTTGAGATGACAAGCACAACCATTTCAAATTTTAGTTATAATTTGTTTTAGTTTTGAATATCAAACAAGTTTCAATTTTAAACACTTGTTAGGTAGTTAATCTGAAATGGTTTCTACTCATCTTAAGGCCTGATAGGGACGAGTTTCAGCCTATAAATAGAGCCCTTGGGGCGCATGGAAAAGGCAGAATTTTGATGAAATAAAATCTTGATATTTTCTCCTATTCTTGTGAGACTTTGTTTTCTTGGTTTTGCATTAACAACCTAGGTAATATCCTTCAAAGTTGAGCAATTTGAAGGTGTTTTTCATTGCTCTAAGGTGCCGTCCAGGAGGGCCTTTGGTTTGTGTGATCAACGACCATCTTGAAATCTTGGTTCTTGCTCGTTGATCCAAATCGTTTGTTTCACTAAGGAAGCAAAGGGAAGTCTTCTTCCTTGTGCCTAAACCTAGTGAATGACATTTGGAAGGTGGAATTTGTTGGAGCCCATGTCTTGCACGCATTGAGGGAAAATGTTTTATGCAAGGCAGCAAAAGATGATCAAACTCTTATGATATCTTTGATGCAAAAGATGATATCTTTTACACCAATTGAACCTGACGGAACTTGAGAAATCCAAGAATGTTTTGTTTCTTCTTTTGATAAAAGAAGGAATGAAAGAAATCAGATTGGTGGTGACCACAAGCATGACATAAAAACGAAAAGATAAAGGATGAAGAGTGTGACATTGCTCTCATACCAATTAATGCAAGCACAAGTAGGATCCCACTCTTTTATTCAAGCTTCACCTCCAACAATGGGTTAGGTACAAAGGGGACAAGCTCCTCCTTGCTTCCAATGTGTTAGGGTCGGCTGAATTGAGGAACCAAGCCTTGAAGAATGGTGTGTACTAGACAAAAGATAAACACCCTCCTAGGCAGCATTCATCTTGTCTTGGCAATCACCCTCAAGCATGCTCAAACTTTGAATGTTTTAATACTTGATTTTTAGTGAAAATCAATAAAACAAAGTGCATCTTTTCAATGGGAAAACAACGAAAATTTCATTTCAAAAAACAAATTGAATCCAATTTACACTATAGAACGTTTTTAGCACTTGAAATAGAAATAGAACCTAGCATAAGACCTATCCTAGTCAAAGACACAATGAAAAAATCTATTCTAGTCTTTAGGGCCAGTTTATAATGGTTAAAACCACTTAACGAGTCAATCTCCAGGAGCACAACAAAGGGCTGGATTTTAGGCTAAACTGGCGCTTGTGGTTGACGTGCCTTTTCCTATGAATACAAGTCGAATTTGAGGATGATTCCCAGTCGAATATTTTAGTTAATGTCCTGAACTTGAAGTTTGGCGTTTGAATCACTCAGTTTGGATCTTGTATGGCAGAGTTCTGTGTCCACAAAATCCATGCAATTTTCAGCTCTTTTTTAGCACACTTTTTGTAGAACTCCTCCAAACTATACATGGCTTCACTACGGGTTTGGCACCTCCAAAAACCTCAAAACGACCCTACAAAGCCAACAAAAGATAACAATGATCAAGTTAAAAGTTATGAAAATCAATGAAATGCTATTAACTAAAACACACAAAATGCAATGCATGAAGTGCAATCTAACTAAGACACCCTTATAATGTCTTGCACGTGTGTGTGCATCAATCCCTCCTACCTAGAAAAGATTCGTCCTTGAATCTTAGAATGTAACACTGAGGGGAAAAGAACCACAACAATGCAACAATTGTGCAAGGCACACAAACACTTTAGACACAACATTCATGGAAATTTTATCCTAATATATTTTGGGTTGATATATAACTCAAGAATGAAGCCTGCATCCAACAACACATATGAGAACATCTTAACAAGAATGGTTAACAACCAGCACCTTTTCCTAATGTGTTTTGGATGCATAAACAAGGACAACTCAAATTCCTCATTCGTATAGCTAGGACCATCATAAGCATGCAATGTACTTATGCAACGACTTGGACCATGGTTTTTATGCATGGGCAGCATACTTTCAACATAAAATGTCTTAGTTACCGAGTTAAAGTATGTAAAACATTTAGAACAAACTCACATTCATTGGGTTGTACTGAAATTTAAGCATTCCCAGTTCAGATTCCTCACCATTGGTTTCAAGCTCACTTTCATTGGGTTTGAGTGAAATTTCATCATGTTTGTCATCATGTTTAGGCATCTTAAGCTCAATAATCTTTTGGGTAATTTCGTTGTCATGTTAATGAAGGAACAAAGGATTATCAAACACAACTTTATTTGAATGCCAGCTAGAACCTTGAAGTAATTTATCACCATTTTCATGCATTTCAAACAAAGGATTGCTATAATCTTTCCATTCATGTTCCCTTAAATTTTCATGCTCAATTGTACCATACTTTTCACTAGATAGATCTCTTAAGTCATCTTTTAAATAATCATCGAAGTCATGCAAATTAGTAGCTAAATCATCTTTCGAAGCATCATGCAAGACGTTATCAGTAAGCTCATTAGAATCATGACTACGTTCATGTACAATAACGGCTTGTAATGCAAGTAACATAGATTTAAACTCTAGCATAGTTTTATCCATGCCTTCATAACGAGATTGCATTCTACTCAGTGTGTTACGCATTTCTTTAAAATTCAATTTAAATTCTACAGACAATGCATTCTCATACATAAGACAAAGAGATGGAAAGTAATCACTTGTCATGCAGTCAGCAATATCCTTATTTAACCAGCATGGAACCTAATCATTCTTAACTCCTCACATTCCTTAGTGTTAGCATAATAATATTCATCAAACATGTAATTGTAGTATGCTCGAAGACTTCGTTTATCATGAGGATAAGTTTGATATAATGGTACCTCTTTGCGATAATTGCTCACCCATAGAGCATTTGTCACTTAAAAGTCGTAATGTGCTTATCTATCTCTTTAAAGTCATGGTAATTGATCACGACTCCCCAAATGGTAGAACAAACATTGTGAACCTGAAAACAAAAGACACTGCAAACAAATATTGTAGCCAAAGTTAGTAAATCAGTTTATGTTTTGTATGTTCTCACTTCCTCTCCTTTCTTTATACTGACATGGACTTTGTTTCTTGACCAACTTGGACCAAAAAATTCAAAATGAGCAACAACTGAGAGGTGATAGCCAAGACGTTCCAAAACAGTCCAAAACAACTTCTTTTGAGCTCATGGCTTTGACACTTATTTCAATCCACTTCACTGTTCAAAATTAGTCCACTACACCCCTTGCTATGTCCAAAACCAGTGCAATAATGTTGTAAATCGGTCCGAAAAAAATTGATAATCGGTTGCACCTTTCAAATTCTACAAATATGCACAAAACTTCTTTCAACCAACACTCTAAGTGTAGGTCACACAGACTTCAACAAAATATCTAAGAAGCAAGGATATATTAAGGGCAAAAGTGATGTATAAGGTAGATCCAAAGAAAGACTAAGGGTTGCCTTGGGCAATCTTTAGTTAACTAAGGCTTTATGCACACAAATTCACAACTGTACTCATTACAAGCGATAATCAGATTGTTCAAGTGTTTTGTGATGTAAATAGTCTTAATTGAAAGCTGGAAAAGCAGTCTCAAAGTTAGTAAGTATGGCACCAAGCAAGGCAAACAAATTCTCTCAATTTCTCAAATTGAGTTCAAATGAGATATACTTCTTGGACCTTATTTTTCATCATGTTTCTTGTATTTTTTATGATCCTTTTCCTCCTTTTCTTGCTGTGTGTGGCACAAGCAAGTCTCAGGTTCCTTTTTTATCTAAGGGCAGAATTGTATGTTTTCTTAGCTGCCTTGAATACGTTTTTTTGAAGCCCACTTAACGCACTCCCTTTGCTTGGTTCTAGTGTTCAAATGATGTAAAATGCCTTGGGGTAGGATAATTTTGTATTTAAGCACGTTTGAGGGGTTGGGATTTCAATTTAGGACCTTTAGTGCAATTTGTAGTTTCTATTTTTTGGGGTTTTGGATGGTTGGGGCTTAAGGGAATGCCTTGCACAGTATATTTGGGTTATAATGGGTAGTTGAGGGCGTTTTGAATGCGTGGGAAAGGGTGTTTGAAGGCCCTATGGTGTGGGGATTAAGATTAGGACTTTTTTTGGGTACAATGGGTTTGTAATGTGGAAGGTTGGCAATTTAAACAAGAACAACTAATTGATAGCAAGTATTTAGTCACAAATAAATTAAAATATGCATGAAGACACAATTAACAAATAGCTTTGATGCATGAATTCGTGGGTTCCTAAGCTTTCCACCTCCAAACGTCCTTCACTAGGGTTTAAGCACAAGGAAGAAGACTTCCCCTTGCTTCCATATTGATGAAAACGGTTGGTTCAATCGAGCAAGAACCAAGACTTCAAGTTGGTCGTTGATCAGGAAAACCCGAATGGTCCTCCTGGAAGGCACATTAAAGCAATGACAACACCTTCAAAATGCTAAACTTTGAATGATAATAACCTAGGTTTTTAGTGCAAAACCAAGAAAACAAAGTCTCATAAAATATGGAGAAAAGATCAAAATATTTCATAAATGTGCTAATCCCTCTACTTGCCGAAAGGACTTATTTAATACAAAATAGATGCCTGACAAACCTAGAGATAACCACATGTTATCTCCAAAAACTACCTAGAAAACATTTGAAATAAATTAGAAAGTTGATAATTGTTTGAAAGAGTTAATTGTACCTGGTATCCATACTTTGCCACAAAGTTTTAAATAGCATCCAATTTTCATGAAACTCACTTACCAGCCAAACTTATAGGTGAAATTAACACCTGTCATCCGGCAACTGGGAATTGACCTGCTGTAGGCTGTTTTTATCAAAATTCCTTTTATTTTTCACCTTTCCCCCACTTTATCGCCCAAAATCTCCCAACTATGGTTAATTCCCCCTTCCCTCCATTATTCCAACTGATTCAACCCTCCAGAAACTTTCGGCCGTTGACATTGACTTGTTGCTTGATTGAGATGGGCACTCTTGTAGCTAAAGAGGTGATGGGAGAGAAGCTTCTACTTTACTCCCGTGAATCGTATTGCCATGTCTATTAGAAGTGGAGATTCTACGTTTTTTGTGAGGAATTGAGAGATTATAATATCATGAGATGCAGAAGTGTCAAGAGGCAAACTAGGTGGGTTCTTACAAAGCTTAAAAAGCTTCCCTGCTCCAAAGAATAGGCAATTGCAGATGTCACAATAGCAGCATAATCAGCAAATTACGTCAGCTCATCAGCCGGAAAATGCAGAGTTTACTGAAGATGGTTCCACTGCTATGGAATCTCTTGTCATACCCCGTGACTTTTAAGCACGATTTGCAATACTTAAAAGTCAACTTTAAATGCAATTTAATTAATTTTGTAGGATGTGAGACTTAGTTACAAAAATATAGAAAAAAAAACAAGAAAAGGGGTTAAAAGTAGAATTAAAGGTAATTAAGGAAAATTACCTAAATGGTCCCTACTAAAGGATAGAGGAGTTACAAAACACTTAGTATAACTCCCCATTATCTAAGGGGGACGGTTAAACAGACGAAAAAGGAAAAGAAACTGGCTGAAGGAAAAAAGAAGGAAGAGGAGAGGAAAAGAGAGAAAAGAGAAAGACAGAAGGGAAGAAGAAGAGGAGGAAGAACTTGCGGTCACCTAAGTGCAATCCTTACCAATTTTTGCAGTAAATTCTTAAGCTTAACTAGAAACAAAGGCAAGTAATCTTTCTATACGCTTTACGCAAATTTTGATACTTTAGGCCCTATATTCTTACAAAGAGAAAACGTGGATCACACATTATTAGCTTTGGTTTGTTTATGTTGAATGCTTTACTATATGTAATTGTTGTTGTTGTTGATGGCGTACAGTCATGTTCTTTCGGACAATTTCTGAAAATGGTTAGGTTGTGATCTTTGTTGATAATATGCCCATAAAAGTGTTATCCGTAATAGTTCATTGTTTTGGTATAAGTTCTCGAGTTCATTAAGCACATCTTTGAGCGTAATTGCAGCAGGTTGAAGGATTTAGGATGACATTATTGTAGACTTGTTGTGTTGAAAGGTTTGAGGATATCCATTGGAGGTTCTGGGTGATAGAAGGTTTGGAATGGACACTATTTTACATGTTTAAGAATCAACTCTTGATAGTTGTGTGTTAAGCATGATGAATCTAGGTGCTAAGATGGATCTTGAGGGGTAAACATGAAAGAGGTGAAGAAGGAAGGAGATGGGAGGAAGTTACTGCAGAAAAACTAAAGTTCTGAACCGTCAGAACACTTCGAACAACTACATTAGGCCTTTCAAGTCACATTAGGCGCCTAATGTAGGCGTTCAATGTGTCCCAGAGCATCCCTGTACACTTCGAACACCTACATTAGGCACTTCATGTAAGCGTTCGATGTATACGGCACATCCCTGAACACTTCGAATGCCTAGAATAAGCGCCTCATGTTCCCTTTAGGCGCCTCATGTGGCGTTCGAAGTATACTGAAAGTATTTTTGACCCTTTAGGCGCCCTATGTATGTGTAGTAACTCTATGCACTTCCTTTGAACATAAAATGCAAGGGTATTTGAGGTGTAATTGTTGAATAGATGGTAAGTTTGACTAAGTAAGAGTAAGATTGAGTCCCAAGGTAATTAGTGAGACGAACAGACTTGGAAAGATACGAACGTGGAGTGTTTGAGGTACAAGACCATATACTTGATATGTAAGATGTGTGTGTGTATGTTACATGTTTGATACGAAGTTGCATGAGCATCCTGCATCATGTCATGGGCACCTGCATTTGACTTGAGAATTGCTTTGCGACAGAACATGTGTTTACAAGAAAAGATTAAAGTTTTCGAAAGGCAAACTATGGCTGCTGGTTGGTCGTAGGGTATAAAAGTCACGCCTGCAAAAGCAGGGTTTAAAAGCATGACATGTGAATCAACAGAAGGGTATAAAATATTTTATGGGGCCGTGGACCTATCAGCACGAATATATAATATATGTAATGGGGCCGTGGACCTTTCAGCACGGGGTATAAAGTTATATGTGATGGGGCTGTGGACCTTTCAGCACGGGGTATAAAGTTCTGTTTGCTGTGGACTGATCACCCACAGGGTATAAAGTTCAGCTACGCGAAGAATATGATAAGAAGAGTTATGGAATGTTTTGTGAAATGACACGCATGACATGTTTATGGAAGAAGACATATGCATGGGTGTTGTGTGTGTTTTTAAAGAAGTACATGCATCATGATACACGAAGCATAAAAGTGGACATGCAAGAAATGTGACTAGTTTATGTCTCGTTTATGTGATATGTGGTTTTAATACATGTTTGTTCTCGTATTTGCATATCATTTATGTGATTTATCTGGTTTGAGGAACTCTTATAAAGATGCTATTTGCTAATCCGAGCACCTTATTTTGGCCAAGAAATTATACACTGGTGACTCGTCGTGTGTGATCCCGTAAGGTGTATAGATGGGTTACTTGCTGGCGATATTTTCGCTAAGAACAGATACTCTATTC
>AP025046.1:22149252-22230653 GCA_036186865.1 Eustoma russellianum
CCTATTTAAGTAGCCATCATATGTCAATTTGTTATCAAATTGTCATGGCATACCTAATAAGATATGAATTGAATGCATAGGTACTACATCACATAAGATTTCATCAGAATACAAACCAATTGACAAAGGATCAAGACTTGTTTATTAACCTTAACTTCTCCACAATCATTAAGCCAGGTAACCTTAACTTCTCCACAATCATTAAGTCAAGTTTCCGAACAATTTCAATGCTTGCAACATTCGTATATGAACAAGAGCAATGATGAGAATACACACTTTGCCTCTAACCATGCAATGGATGTGAAAAATATTTTCTCTTTGTAAGTGTTGTTCTTCGGTTTGGACTTGCACATTTAAAGCACGTCTTACAACTAAGAACTCTTTACTTTCACATTCAATACTCTCATCAACGATTTTTTCGTCTTCCTCACACGTTTTGTCAACTTCCTCATTCTCTTCCAATTCTTCCTTAGATAGTACTAATTAGACTCCCGAATGAACATAATACGTCTAGGGTTGGGGCATTGATTTGCAAAATGACCTTTACCTAAGCATTTATAATATTGAATATCACGGAATCTAGTATTAGAAGTAGTACCTTCCACCTTTGCTTTGCCTTTGTCCATGATTTGAGAGTTGTCTTATGGACGCTTTTGAAAACCTAGCTGGTTCTTTCCTTGAAATCCATGGCCTTGAGTTTGTGGTGGTCTGAAACTTGGCCTAGGCTGTACCTTGGAAAAGTTTGAAGGATTAGGCCGAAAAGAAGGGATAGAGGTTCGTACCTTAAGTTGTCTTTCAACTTTCTCAGCATGGTGAACCATATATGCCAGACTGAGTAGGGTGTGAGTTCCACTTTGAATGCAATTTCTTTATTAAGGCAAGCTAAGAACTTTGCCATCAGGGCCTCCTCAGCTTCTTCTATGTTTGTCCTGGTAAGCAAATGTTCTAACTCTTTGTAATATTCATCAACAGATTTGTAACCTTGAGAGAGTTGTTGCAGCTTTTAGTGAACACTCTTTTCATACGATTGAGATATGAATCTCTTCCTCATCTCTTGCTTGAGTTCTGTCCATCTGACAATATGAGGTTGTCTTGCTCTTCTTCTTGCATTTTGCAGATGTTCCCACCAAATTAAAGCATAATCTACAAACTCAAAAGTAGCATACCGAACTTTAGCCAACTCAGAATAATTAGTACAAGAATACATATGATCTACCTTAAGTTCCCATTGTAAGTATGCTTCAGCGTCACTTTTCCCTTGGAAGGAAGGTATATTCAGTTTAGTTGTAATAAACTCCTCTTCATGGGGTTCATTTCTATCATACCTTTGGTTAGGATACCTTTCTTCACGGTAGTATTCATTGTATTTGTGTGGATCACCAAATCTTTCATGAAAAGACACGGGCCTTTGGCCACCATTCTGTCCACGCCCTCTTTGAGGCATGTTTCCTCGGCTTTCTTGCCATGTTTCACCACCATAAGATGTTCCTGCGTTTAAATGTATGCTTGGTAGTTCTCTTCTATCTTGAGTTGCACTTTCTCCTCTGGTTTGTTGGTCAGCGTTATGTTTCAGATCCTCAATGTCACTTTTCATGCAACCAAACGCATGGACTAGGCTGGACATCATTTGGTGTAACGATTCCATGGTTATAGGACCTTGTGGCATGGTAGGGTAGTAGGAGAGGTCTGTTCGTTTCCATGTGATTCAGCCATGTTTACCGGAGAAAAACAAGAAAAGAAAAATGAACACAAAGACGGAAGAGGATTTATTACGTTAGTTCAAACAATTGTTTGGTCTCTTTCTCTCGTGTGTATGTTCACTCAATCCTTGCTTTGTGTTCTTGGTAGAATCTTAGGTTACGTCTAATCACAACAAACAACCAATGAATATATATCCAAACAAGTCTTCAATAATTCCAACAACACAAACACTTCCGCACAACTTTCCACTTCCACACGACACTAATTGAATAAGTACCAAACTTGGACTATCTAAGATTCAAGAAAGATAGAAACAAATAATGTTGTTGTAGCTTGAGTCAAGAAAAGCTAAGGGGTTGTTCTGTGCAATCCTTAACATACCTTAAGCCTTATGCAACTCAAATGAATGTAAGAAGTAAAGATTATAGCAACCAAGTGTTCAAAGTATACCTTCGATTTTCTTGGAGCAAATGTACATGTAATGGGTAAGTAACCTTTCTTTTCCTTTCTGAATTTGGTTTAGGAAGGAATGATCTTTCTTTTCTTGTGGGTTTTTTTCGTATAACTTGTTATAATTTCATCTAGGCCAATGTATATATATGATTTTCTTTGTTTAGCCTCTTTTGTTTCTCACCGTCGCTTCTTTGGCTCAAAGTGAACAAGGTTTATCTTTCCTTCTTGTAAAAGATGTCTAAGAAGCTCTGAACACTTAATATACAATGTAAGTTCACCATTACAAACAATCAACTATACACAACATCTTAATTCAAGCTAAGAGCTTCGATTACAACAAGATGAGTAAAGACTTTGGTAGCAATGTAAGATTTGGACTGAATATAAATAAAGCAGAAATATCTTTTAAACTAAGAACTTAAGTCCAAGAAAGCATTTAAACAACTGAAATACATCCAAAGTAAGTGTAACGTTCAGCCAACATTGAAGCATGTTGTATTAGCCTTTTAATCGTAGAATTTTCCTTTAGTTCCAAGGTTTTTGTCATGTCTCAATTGTCCAATAGTCCTCCAACCTTATACCATCAAGTTATGTCAAAGGTTCAGCCAACCTTGAAGCATTTGTCCACCAACCTTATTTCTCCAAGTTGCACGGTAAGTTTTAACATTGATAAGGTTCAACAACTTAGAAACTTAGGAAAGGCACAACTGAATTTCAAAGAGAAATGGATGTTTTTTTAAAATATAAGTTCCTGATTTAGTGGAAAAGAAAACTGAAAAAAGACACAAGAAAGGTGTTCAATCTCCTTAAGGGTAGATTGAATGACACTAGAGATGAGAACATGAAGAACGAACAAAAATTTGACAGAATTTAAAAATAAGTGAGTTAAAGTGTAACCTTCGCTCTAATACCACTTGATGCACAAACACTCAGCAATTTTAGGACCTTTCTTCAGCTCAAAGAAATTAGTTGTAGCCAAGGATGAAGGTGCAAAACGTTTTAAGAACACCCAACACTTTAACCATATGGATTTCAGCAAAATTAGATGAACACTTCATAAATGACTTCAACTTGACTGAGCAAGCCATAAACCCTCTCAAAAACTATCCCTCCCAAGCATATGAATTAATAGAATCAAGAATTGGTTCAAGTTTCTTGAAGGGAACCTAGCCTAGATTCAAGGATAAACAAGAATAAAATGTTTCAAAAAGCCTTTGGCTGAAATTTGTTTTCATATATGTGTGTTTCTTACAAAGGACTAACTCCTCTATTTATAGGACTAAGATACATTAAATAATTACATAATAACTTTAATATCAGCCAATGAAAGAAATGACTCAAAAGTAGAAGTAAATTATTGTTGGAAACAAAAGTCTTCATCCATCAAATCTCGGCATAATTGGTGCATTTACTTTTGAAATTGGATTTTGAAGACCACCCTCTGATTAGACCGGAAAACGGTCTTCACAAAAGTTGTAGACAACAAACAGACCTTGAATTTAGTTTTTTGAATCATCTGATTTGGAGTTGGGATGACAGAGATATCACGCGTTGAAGTTTTAGTTACTTCCAGCTGTGTACATTTGAAAATCAGCAGCTTCAACTTTATGGCATTCTTTATGCTTGATAACAGACGAATCTGAGAATGTGCAAAACACCAAAGTTGTAGCTTAATGTCTTATCTTTCGGCTCCAACTAAAATTACATCAACTAGAGTTTTGGTTGATGAGATATTGCGGAAATACTAAGAGTGTTTCATCCTTCCAGCTTGCTATTTTAATTCAACTTGGTGTATAACGTGTAACATGAACTCCATCAAGCTTCCTTGTCCTACAATCAGATTAAACATACACCAAAAACATATTCAATGTACTAGGACATGTCTTGGTCAGTTTACAACAGTTTATAAAGGAAAGAAAGCTAAGCACTCAACAATATGGACAATACACACAAGATTACCTAACATATTAAACATGATTTAAAACTGAGTTAAAGCTTGTAACAAATGGATCCAATGTAGTTTATCTTGACTTGGTTCATCCTCAACATGCTTGTAAAGGAAGGTTCCCACTTCATGAATCAATTTCTTGGCCATGCTCCTTGTTATAGGCCCCTTGTCTTGCATGGGTGTACTGTGGTTGGTTCTTGTTGGCTTGGATGGGGCTCATCAGAAAGAAAAAGGGTGAGACAAGTGGAGCTCATTGTGATTTGGAGATGCATTGGCAAACACTTTCTTAATTGATCGCTTTTACTCTTATTAATTTAAGGTTGCACAAGAGACAAAGTGGTAAGAGAGTTGAAATCAGAGAAAGAGGAGCGCTTGTATTTTGTTTTCACTAATCAATTAATGTTTGCTTGTTTTGTGTTAGTTTGCTTCTCTTCTTTTCTTTCGCTTGTTTGCATCACTTTAGGTAAAACATGGAGAGCAACACTCATTCCTCGCCTAGCAAGTCAAATGAGGATGAGACTTTTTACAACGTGCAACAACAAATGCTAAAAATGCTAAAGAAACTCATGCACGATAATGAGGTAATCAAACACTAGTTGGAAGACGTCGAAGGAGTCAAAAGACGAGTGATGGTCAAGGCTCCAGCAGGGCTGTTCCCATGCCTCAAATAAAACTTCTTCCCCCAGAAGAAATTGAGGATGAAAGCCTAAGACCACCACACATTGAGCCAAGAATGTTTGTTCCTCCAATGCAACAAAGTAGACACGCTCCAAAAAGGTACAATGATGATTATAATCCATTAAAACAAGATGAGTATGACTTTGATGACCACCCTCCCTGTGGTTACCAAAGACGCCAAAATCCCCTTACCCCACAAGATGATGGTTTTCTGAAAACAAAAATAAGCATTCCAACGTTTTATGGTAAAAGTAACGCGGAGGAATACTTAGAGTGTGAAACGAAAGTGGATCTTATCTTTTCTTGTACCAACTTTAGTGAGCTATAAAAGATGAGGTACGCATTAAATTGGTGAACAAACTTGTGTAGAAATAGGACTAAGACAAGACAACCTCCAATTGTCACTTGGGAAGAAATGAAATTTGAAATGAGACAACTTTGAAAGTTCTATTTTCACAAGTTTGCAAAACTTAAGACAAGGTTCCCAAAAGTGTAGACGAATGTTACAAAGAATTAGAAATCTTGCTGGAATAGTCTAACTTGCAGGAACCTGAGGAAGCAGCCAAGGCTCGTTTCCTACATGGTCTAAACAGGGAGATTGCACAAAGGGTTGAACTTAAACCTTACCTCGGCCTAACGACCATGGTTCTCATGGCTGAGAAGATTGAGCACCAACTCAAGGTACGTAGTTCATCCAATTTCAATTCCACTTATGGTACTAACCAAAGTTCTTCAAGATTTCCAAGCAACTCTTCAGGAATGGGAAGCTCACGGCCTACAGGAGGCCAAACACGTGACCAAAGTGCAGCCAAAAGGTTTGACAACCATGTGCAGGGCACACAAAAGCAAGACGAGCGAGGCAAGCAAAAGGCCTCCACAGGGAATTCCTCTGATCTCTCAAACAGGTTTAGGGACACTAAATGCTTTAAATGTTAAGGTCGTGGTCACATAGGAAAAGAGTGTCCTAAAGCTAAAAGAGTCATGTTAATTGAGGAAACTAATGAATATGTGACTGAGTCCAAGCATGAAAACGAATCTGAGCATGACAATTAAACTGAAACTTAAGAGGATCTAGGCACACTAGAAAAATATGACACTAAGGAATTTCTTGTTGTGCGTAGAGCATTGAATGCATATCCAAATTAGATGATCACAAGCAACATAGAGAAAACATTTTCCATATCCACTACATGATAAATGGTACAGTGTGCACTATGATCATTGATTCTTGTTCTTCAGTGAATGTGGCTAGAACTGAGTTGGTAAGAAAATTGAATTTGCCTATGACTAATCATCCGCATCCCTGCAAACTTGCATGGTTAAATGATTGTGGTGAAGTTAGCATCAGTAAGTAAGTTCTGGTTTCTCTTAGCATTGGTAGTACAAAGATGATATTTTATGTGATGTTGCACCAATGCATGCTAGTCATATCTTACCTGGTAAACCATGGCAATTTGATAGACATGTGACATATGATGGATATTTAAATCGTTATTCTTTCAAATTGGATGGTAAACTATACAAATTGCATGCACTTCCACCCCATAAGGTCCACGAAGATCACCAACGCATGTCTAAGTCTAGGACCGACCCTAAGGAAAAGGAAGCTGAGCAAAAATTTGTCAAATGCATGAAAAGTGAGAGTAAGAAACAAGAGAGTAAGGGAAAAAAGGTAGTACCCATAGGTGTCAATGATTCCAAAAGAAGTGTGGGTATAATGCAAAGAAAAGAGAAGTCACATGAGCGCTTTATAGTAACCAAACCATACTCATCATCATTCCGAAAGCATGTTACCTTTCGATACATGATCTCCCACCCAACATCCCTACCTCTATTGCATCCCTTATACAGGAGTACAATATTCAATATCCAACCGAGCCACCATCCGGATTACCACCTATAAGAGGAATAGAACACAAAAAACGATTTTGTCCTAGGAGCCACCTTACCCAACAGACCAGCCTATCGAGCCAACTAGGAAGAAACCAAAGAAATTCAAAGGCAAGTAGAGGAACTCCTAGCATGTGGGTAAATCCGAGAGAGCCTAAGCCCGTCAGCCGTCCTTGTCATTCTATTACCCAAAAAGGATGGAACCTGGAGAATGTGTACTGATTGCCGTGCCATAAACAAAATTACCATCAAATATGGGTATCCAACCTAGGCTTGATGATATGTTGGATATGTTGCATGGATCTAGATATTTCACCAAGATTGACCTTAAGCGAGGGTACTTTCAAGTACAGAAAGAGAAGGGGACAAATGAAAGACAACATTCAAAACCAAGTTTGGTCTCTACGAGTGCTAATATGATGCCCTTCGGGCTCACCATCGCCCGTAGAACCTATATGAGGTTAATGAATAAAGTCTTATGGGTCTTCACAGGACGATTTGTTGTGGTTTACTTTGACGATATCCTAATCTATTCCCGAACCATAGAAGACCACCATGACCATATTAAAGCCGTTTTTGAGAAGCTTAAGCAAGAACGACTTTACGCCAACTTGTTTAGAACGAGTATTCTTCCTAGGCTTTGTCATTACGGCTGAGGGAGTAGAGATGGATGAGGAGAAGGTTAGGTACATTGTGGAGTGGCCTACACCTAAGACTGTAGGGGAAGTTTGTAGTTTTCCACGGACATGCAGGTTTTTATAGACGATTTGTCAAAGATTTTCCATCCATAGCTACACCGCTAAATGAGATTGTGAAAAACGATGTGCCTTTTCGGTGGGAGGAGCCACAAAAACAGGCATTTGATGAACTTAAAAAGACGCTAACCACTACACCCCATACTTAGGTTACCAAACTTTGATGAGACTTCTGAAATTGAGTGTGATACAAGTGGAGTGGGTATTAGAGCGGTACTAACCCAAGGGAAGAAACCCATATCCTACTTTAGAGAGAAGTTAAAAGGTGTTGCATTAAATTACTCTACCTATGACAAGGAACTTTATGCCCTCGTGACATCCCTACAAACTTAGCAACACTACCTTCAACCTAGAGAGTTTGTGGTCCGCACTGACCATGAAAGCCTGAAGTACCTTAAAGGACAAGGAAAGTTGAACAAGAGACATGTTAAATGGGTAGATTTTATTGAGAAATTCCCTTACATGATTAAGTACAAACTAGGAAAGGACAATATAGTTGCTGATGCCCTCTCTAGGAGATACACGTTAGTGACTACTTTATCCTCTTGATTTTTAGGTTTCGAATCACTTAAGGACTTATACCCCAACGACCACAATTTTGGCACCATTTTCGAGGCATGTAAAGAGGCACCTTTTCAAGGAGCAAAAGTTGTGTGTTCCCCAATCTTCTTTCTGCAAAGCATTGACTAGAGAATCCCATCGAGGAGTATTAATGGGCCATTTCGGACTGTTCAAGACCCTTGAAACCCTTAAAGAACATTTCTATTGGCCACACATGCGCGTAGATGTCGAGAGGTTATGTGGTAGTTGCGTCACTTGCAAACAAGCCAAATCCAATTCCCAACCACATGGCCTTTACACACCCTTACTCGTCCCTGATTCCCCTTGGATTGACATTTTGATGGACTTTGTGTTAGGAGTTCCTAGGTCTCGAGGAGGGCGGTATGGCATTTATGTTGTGGTAGATAGATTTTCAAAAATGGCACACTTTATTGCATGTAGAAAAGTAGATGATGCCACACATGTTGCTGACTTGTTTTTTAGGGAAATTATAAGATTGCATGGCATGCCACGTACCATTGTAAGCGATACGGATACGAAATTTCTAAGACACTTTTGGTGTGATTTGTGGGCTAAACTCGGTACCCATTTGTTGTTTTCTACCACGGATCACCCACAAACTGATGGACAAACTGAAGTTGTTAACAGTACTCTATCTCAACTTTTGCGTGCCATTTTGCAAAAACACTGGGAAGATTGTTTACCATATATTCAATTTGCATACAATAGGAGTGTTCATCACGGTACATTGCATAGTCCATTTAAAATCGTGTATGGTTTTAACCCATTGTCTCCTCTTGATTGATTCCCATTCCCGTACATGAACGCTAAAGTCTTGATGGTAAACAAAAAGCAGAAAAGATAAAGAAACTGCATGAAAACGTTAAAGCACAACTTGAGAAAAAAAACAAAGCTTATGAAATACGAGCCAACAAACATGGAAAATAAGTTGTGTTTGGACCAGGTGATTTGGTTTGGTTACATTTACGAAAAGAAAGGTTTTCCAATGAAAGAAAATCAAAATTGTTGCCTAGAGGAGATGGACCATTCCAAGTCTTAAAACGCATAGGTGATAATGCCTACGTCATTGATCTTCCCGAGAGGTATTGTTCTATTTCTTCTACTTTTAATGTTGCTGACCTCACACCTTTCACTGATGACCCTTTCGATTCGAGGATGAATCCTCTTGAGGAGGGGGATTGATGAGGATCGGGGATCCCATGAAGAGGTCATGGGTCCTATGACAAGAAGGAGGGCTAGAGAACTTGGACATCAAGTTGGAACTTTATTGTACAAGCATGTTCAAGATGAACCTAAGGCTCATTGGGTTCACCTCATTGAACCAACATTTTCAGAGTGTTCCCCTCCCCAGGCATGTGTGACTATTCTTTGTTTTGAATTTTTTCTTGGTTTCTTGTGATCCTTGTTTATTTGTGTTTTCTTTGTAGGTAAGCAGGTACATAACAAGTTACAAACCAAACGGAGGACCATAAATGGCTTTTAAAGGCGTGTGTACCCAAAAAAAAAGAGACAAAAGGAATGTTTGTATTGAGAAGAATGTTTGTCTCCACAAGGACAAATTCAAATGTGGTCCAAGATGGATTTCCTTTTCAAAAATTAGCTCAAAAATATCTCCAACAATCAAAAAAGAGGATGTTCATATTGAAGTCAAAGTTGGAGATCAAATTGAAGTTAGACTTGAATTTAAATTCAACCATGATTTGAATTTCAAGTTGCAACCAATTTGAGACTTAAATTCAAGACACAAGAAAAAGATTTCTGCCACTTTTGAACAAATTCACATGCCATCTTTGAAGAAAGGAGGATAGATCACAACTCAAAATTGAATCCAAATTTGAATTTAAATTCAAACTCAATTTGGATTCAAACTTCAACCAACTTTGAATTCAACTCCAATCACTTTCTCAACATCAAATCAGGTCTTCAACACCCTCATTACTCACCAAAAACGGTTGGAAGGAGTTGAGATGACAAGCACAACCATTTCAAATTTTAGTTATAATTTGTTTTAGTTTTGAATTTCAAACAAGTTTCAATTTTAAACACTTGTTAGGTAGTTAATCTGAAATGGTTTCTACTCATCTTAAGGCCTGATAAGGACGAGTTTCAGCCTATAAATAGAGCCCTTGGGGCGCATGGAAAAGGCAGAATTTTGATGAAATAAAATCTTGATATTTTCTCCTATTCTTGTGAGACTTTGTTTTCTTGGTTTTGCATTAACAACCTAGGTAATATCCTTCAAAGTTGAGCAATTTGAAGGTGTTTTCATTGCTCTAAGGTGCCGTCCAGGAGGGCCTTTGGTTTGCGTGATCAACGACCATCTTGAAATCTTGGTTGTTGCTCGTTGATCCAAATCGTTTGTTTCACTAAGGAAGCAAAGGGAAGTCTTCTTCCTTGTGCCTAAACCTAGTGAATGACATTTGGAAGGTGGAATTTGTTGGAGCCCATGTCTTGCACGCATTGAGGGAAAATGTTTTATGCAAGGCAGCAAAAGATGATCAAACTCTTATGATATCTTTGATGCAAAAGATGATATCTTTTACACCAATTGAACCTGACGGAACTTGAGAAATCCAAGAATGTTTTGTTTCTTCTTTTGATAAAAGAAGGAATGAAAGAAATCAGATTGGTGGTGACCACAAGCATGACATAAAAACGAAATGATAAAGGATGAAGAGTGTGACATTGCTCTCATACCAATTAATGCAAGCACAAGTAGGATCCCACTCTTTTATTCAAGCTTCACCTCCAACAATGGGTTAGGTACAAAGGGGACAAGCTCCTCCTTGCTTCCAATGTGTTAGGGTCGGCTGAATTGAGGAACCAAGCCTTGAAGAATGGTGTGTACTAGACAAAAGATAAACACCCTCCTAGGCAGCATTCATCTTGTCTTGGCAATCACCCTCAAGCATGCTCAAACTTTGAATGTTTTAATACTTGATTTTTAGTGAAAAATCAATAAAACAAAGTGCATCTTTTCAATGGGAAAACAACGAAAATTTCATTTCAAAAAACAAATTGAATCCAATTTACACTATAGAACGTTTTTAGCACTTGAAATAGAAATAGAACCTAGCATAAGACCTATCCTAGTCAAAGACACAATGAAAAAATCTATTCTAGTCTTTAGGGCCAGTTTATAATGGTTAAAACCACTTAACGAGTCAATCTCCAGGAGCACAACAAAGGGCTGGATTTAGGCTAAACTGGCGCTTGTGGTTGACACGCCTTTTCCTATGAATACAAGTCGAATTTGAGGATGATTCCTAGTCGAATATTTTAGTTAACGTCCTAAACTTAAGTTTGGCGTTTGAATCACTCAGTTTGGATCTTGTATGGCAGAGTTCTGTGTCCACAAAATCCATGCAATTTTCAGCTCTTTTTTAGCACACTTTTTGTAGAACTCCTCCAAACTATACATGGCTTCACTACGGGTTTGGCACCTCCAAAAACCTCAAAACGACCCTACAAAGCCAACAAAAGATAACAATGATCAAGCTAAAAGTTATGAAAATCAATGAAATGCTATTAACTGAAACACACCAAAATGCAATGCATGAAGTGCAATCTAACTAAGACGCCCTTATAATGTCTTGCACGTGTGTGTGCATCAATCCCTCCTACCTAGAAAAGATTCGTCCTTGAATCTTAGAATGTAACACTGAGGGGAAAAGAACCACAACAATGCAACAATTGTGCAAGGCACACAAACAATTTAGACACAACATTCATGGAAATTTTATCCTAATATATTTGGGTTGATATATAACTCAAGAATGAAGCCTGCATCCAACAACACATATGAGAACATCTTAACAAGAATGGTTAACAACCAGCACCTTTTCCTAATGTGTTTTGGATGCATAAACAAGGACAACTCAAATTCCTCATTCGTATAGCTAGGACCATCATAAACATGCAATGTACTTATGCAACGACTTGGACCATGGTTTTTATGCATGGGCAGCATACTTTCAACATAAAATGTATTAGTTACCGAGTTAAAGTATGTCAAACATTTAGAACAAACTCACATTCATTGGGTTGTACTGAAATTTAAGCATTCCCAGTTCAGATTCCTCACCATTGGTTTCAAGCTCACTTCATTGGGTTTGAGTGAAATTTCATCATGTTTGTCATCATGTTTAGGCATCTTAAGCTCAATAATCTTTTGGGTAATTTCGTTGTCATGTTAATGAAGGAACAAGGATTATCAAACACAACTTTATTTGAATGCCAGCTAGAACCTTGAAGTAATTTATCACCATTTTCATGCATTTCAAACAAAGGATTGCTATAATCTTTCCATTCATGTTCCCTTAAATTTTCATGCTCAATTGTACCATACTTTTCACTAGATAGATCTCTTAAGTCATCTTTTAAATCATCATCGAAGTCATGCAAATTAGTAGCTAAATCATCTTTCGAAGCATCATGCAAGACGTTATCAGTAAGCTCATTAGAATCATGACTACGTTCATGTACAATAACGGCTTGTAATGCAAGTAACATAGATTTAAACCCTAGCATAGTTTTATCCATGCCTTCATAACGAGATTGCATTCTACTCAGTGTGTTACGCATTTCTTTAAAATTCAATTTAAATTCTAGAGACAATGCATTCTCATACATAACACAAAGAGATGGAAAGTAATCACTTGTCATGCAGTCAGCAATATCCTTATTTAAACCAGCATGGAACCTAATCATTCTTAACTCCTCACATTCCTTAGTGTTAGCATAATAATATTCATCAAACATGTAATTGTAGTATGCTCAAAGACTTCGTTTATCATGAGGATAAGTTTGATATAATGGTACCTCTTTGCGATAATTGCTCACCCATAAAGCATTTGTCACTTAAAAGTCGTACATGTGCTTATCTATCTCTTAAAAGTCATGGTAATTGATCACGACTCCCCAAATGGTAGAACAAACATGTGAACCTGAAAACAAAAGACACTGCAAACAAATATTGTAGCCAAAGTTAGTAAATCAGTTTATGTTTTGTATGTTCTCACTTCCTCTCCTTTCTTTATACTGTCATGGACTTTGTTTCTTGACCAACTTGGACCAAAAAATTCAAATGAGCAACAACTGAGAGGTGATAGCCAAGACGTTCCAAACAGTCCAAAACAACTTCTTTTGAGCTCATGGCTTTGACACTTATTTCAATCCACTTCACTGTTCCAAAATTAGTCCACTACACCCCTTGCTATGTCCAAAACCAGTGCAATAATGTTGTAAATCGGTCCGAAAAAAATTGATAATCGGTTGCACCTTTCAAATTCTACAAATATGCACAAAACTTCTTTCAACCAACACTCCAAGTGAAGGTCACACAGACTTGAACAAAATATCTAAGAAGCAAAGATATATTAAGGGCAAAAGTGATGTATAAGGTAGATCCAAAGAAAGACTAAGGGTGCCTTGGGCAATCTTTAGTTAACTAAGGCTTTATGCACACAAATTCACAACTGTACTCATTACAAGCGATAATCAGATTGTTCAAGTGTTTTTGTGATGTAAATAGTCTTGATTGAAAGCTGGAAAAGCAGTCTCAAAGGTTAGTAAGTAGGCACCAAGCAAGGCAAACAAATTCTCTCAATTTCTCAAATTGAGTTCAAATGAGATATACTTCTTGGACCTTATTTTTCATCATGTTTCTTGTATTTTTTATGATCCTTTTCCTCCTTTTCTTGCTGTGTGTGGCACAGGCAAGTCTCAGGTTCCTTTTTTATCTAAGGGCAGAATTGTATGTTTTCTTAGCTGCCTTGAATACGTTTTTTTGAAGCCCACTTAACGCAACTCCCTTTGCTTGGTTCTAGTGTTCAAATGATGTAAAATGCCTTGGGGGTAGGATAATTTTGTATTTAAGCACGTTTGAGGGGTTGGGATTTCAATTTAGGACCTTTAGTGCAATTTGTAGTTTCTATTTTTTGGGGTTTTGGATGGTTGGGGGCTTAAGGGAATGCCTTGCACAGTATATTTGGGTTATAATGGGTAGTTGAGGGTTGTTTTGGATGCGTGGGAAAGGGTGTTTGAAGGCCCTATGGTGTGGGGATTAAGATTAGGACTTTTTTGGGTACAATGGGTTTGTAATGTGGAAGGTTGGCAATTTACACAAGAACAACTAATTGATAGCAAGTATTTAGTCACAAATAAATTAAAATATGCATGAAGACACAATTAACAAATAGCTTTGATGCATGAATTCGTGGGTTCCTAAGCTTTCCACCTCCAAACGTCCTTCACTAGGGTTTAAGCACAAGGAAGAAGACTTCCCCTTGCTTCCATATTGATGAAAACGGTTGGTTCAATCGAGCAAGAACCAAGACTTTAAGTTGGTCGTTGATCAGGAAAACCCGAATGGTCCTCCTGGAAGGCACATTAGAGGCAATGACAACACCTTCAAAATGCTAAACTTTGAATGATAATAACCTAGGTTTTTAGTGCAAAACCAAGAAAACAAAGTCTCATAAAATATGGAGAAAAGATCAAAAATATTTCATAAATGTGCTAATCCCTCTACTTGCCGAAAGGACTTATTTAATACAAAATAGATGCCTGACAAACCTAGAGATAACCACATGTTATCTCCAAAACTACCTAGAAAACATTTGAAATAAATTAGAAAGTTGATAATTGTTTGAAAGAGTTAATTGTACCTGGTATCCATACTTTGCACAAAGTTTTAAATAGCATCCAATCTTTCATGAAACTCACTTACCAGCCAAACTTATAGGTGAAATTAACACTGTCATCCGCAACTGGGAATTGACCTGCTGTAGGCTGTTTTATCAAAATTCCTTTTATTTTTCACCTTTCCCCCACTTTATCGCCCAAAATCTCCCAACTATGGTTAATTCCTCCTTCCCCTCCATTATTCCAACTGATTCAACCCTCCAGAAACTTTCGGCCGTTGACATTGACTTGTTGCTTGATTGAGAGGGGCACTCTTGTAGCTAAAGAGGTGATGGGAGAGAAGCTTCTACTTTACTCCCGTGAATCGTATTGCCATGTCTATTAGAAGTGGAGATTCTACGTTTTTTTGTGAGGAATTGAGAGATTATAATATCATGAAGATGCAGAAGTGTCAAGAGGCAAACTAGGTGGGTTCTTACAAAGCTTACAAAGCTTCCCTGCTCCAAAGAATAGGCAATTGCAGATGTCACAACAGCAGCATAATCAGCAAATTACGTCAGCTCATCAGCCGGAAAATGCAGAGTTTACTGAAGATGGTTCCACTGCTATGGAATCTCTTGTCATACCCCGTGACTTTTAAGCACGACTTGCAATACTTAAAAGTCAACTTTAAATGCAATTTAATTAATTTTGTAGGATGTGAGACTTAGTTACAAAAATATAGAAAAAAAACAAGAAAAGAGGTTAAAAGTAGAATTAAAGGTAATTAAGGAAAATTACCTAAATGGTCCCTACTAAAGGATAGAGGAGTTACACAACACTTAGTATAACTCCCCATTAATCTAAGGGGGACGGGTTAAACAGACGAAAAAGGAAGAGAAACTGGCTGAAGGAAAAAAGAAGAGGAAAGGAAAAGAGAGAAAAGAGAAAGACAGAAGGGAAGAAGAAGAGGAGGAAGAACTTGCGGTCAACCTAAGTGCAATCCTTACCAAATTTTTGCAGTAAATTCTTAAGCTTAACTAGAAACAAAGGCAAGTAATCTTTCTATACGCTTTACGCAAATTTTGATACTTTAGGCCCTATGTTCTTACAAAGAGAAAACGTGGATCACACTTATTAGCTTTGGTTTGTTTATGTTGAATGCTTTACTATATGTAATTGTTGTTGTTGTTGATGGCGTACTTGTGATCTTTGTTGATAATATGCCCATAAAAGTGTTATCCGTAATATGTTCATTGTTTTGGTATAAGTTCTCGAGTTCATTAAGCACATCTTTGAGCGTAATTGCAGCAGGTTGAAGGATTTAGGATGACATTATTGTAGACTTGTTGTGTGAAAGGTTTGAGGATATCCATTGGAGGTTCTGGGTGATAGAAGGTTTGGAATGGACACTATTTACATGTTTAAGAATCAACTCTTGATAGTTGTGTGTTAAGCATGATGAATCTAGGTGCTAAGATGGATCTTGAGGGGTAAACATGAAAGAGGTGAAGAAGGAAGGAGATGGGAGGAAGTTACTGCAGAAAAACTAAAGTTCTGAACCGTCAGAACACTTCGAACAACTACATTAGGCGTTTCAAGACACATTAGGCGCCTAATGTAGGCGTTCAATGTGTCCCAGAGCATCCCTGTACACTTCGAACATCTACATTAGGCACTTCATGTAGGCGTTCGATGTATACGGCACATCCCTGAACACTTCGAATGCCTAGAATAGGCGCCTCATGTTCCCTTTAGGCGCCTCATGTGGCGTTCGAAGTATACTGAAAGTATTTTTGACCCTTTAGGCGCCCTATGTATGTGTAGTAACTCTATACACTTCCTTTGAACATAAAATGCAAGGGTATTTGGGTGTTGTAATTGTTGAATAGTTGGTAAGTTTGACTAAGTAAGAGTAAGATTGAGTCCCAAGGTAATTAGTGAGACGAACAGACTTGGAAAGATACGAACGTGGAGTGTTTGAGGTGCAAGACCATATACTTGATATGTAAGATGTGTGTGTATGTTACATGTTTGATACGAAGTTGCATGAGCATCCTGCATCATGTCATGGGCACCTGCATTTGACTTGAGAATTGCTTTGCGACAGAACATGTGTTTACAAGAAAAGATTAAAGTTTTCGAAAGGCAAACTATGGCTGCTGGTTGGTCGTAGGGTATAAAAGTCACGCCTGCAAAAGCAGGGTTTAAAAGCATGACATGTGAATCAACAGAAGGGTATAAAATATTTTATGGGGCCGTGGACCTATCAGCACGGATATATAATATATGTAATGGGGCCGTGGACCTTTCAGCACGGGGTATAAAGTTATATGTTATGGGGCTGTGGACCTTTCAGCACGGGGTATAAAGTTTGTTTGCTGTGGACTGATCACCCACAGGGTATAAAGTTCAGCTACGCGAAGAATATGATAAGAAGAGTTATGGAATGTTTTGTGAAATGACACGCATGACATGTTTATGGAAGAAGACATATGCATGGGTGTTGTGTGTGTTTTTAAAGAAGTACATGCATCATGATACACGAAGCATAAAAGTGGACATGCAAGAAATGTGACTAGTTTATGTCTCGTTTATGTGATATGTGGTTTTATACATGTTTGTTCTCGTATTTGCATATCATTTATGTGATTTATCTGGTTTGAGGAACTCTTATAAAGATGCTATTTGCTAATCCGAGCACCTTATTTTGGCCAAGAAATTATACACTGGTGACTCGTCGTGTGTGATCCCGTAAGGTGTATAGATGGGTTACTTGCTGGCGATATTTCGCTAAGAACAGATACTCTATTCCTTTTCAGGTGAGCCGGAATATGAAATGATATTTGTCGAAGACGATGGCGAGTGGGCTCAATGGGATGACGGGCATGGAAGTGATAGATGTTTGTTTACTCTCTTAAGTTGGAAACTCAATGTTTATTATGTTGTACTGGAAGTTATGTTAGCCAGTTGATCAAACACCTTTTATTTCCGTTGTGTTTTCTGGTTACATTAATGATGGTGAAGTTTTAAATTTTACGACGCTTCTGCTGATTTATCTTACGTCATGAATGATGTACGCTTGATCTGCTTTGACGCTTCGTAGTTCTCATAGTAGACTACGGCGGGTGCACTGGTTCCGATGACAGTTTTGGGCCAGGGCGCTACAGGTGGTATCAGAGCCTAGGCTTCAGATCTATCTCGGAAACTTAGGTTCATGATCTTTTAGACACCTAAGATACGATTCTCCTTATGGTGATCCTTAGTTATAAGTACTGATTTCTCTAGAGTTTAAGTATGATCTGGGTTGGGTGTGTGCGAGCCGTTTATCGTCTAATTCGTATTAATAGTTTTACTACATACCTCACCCATTCTTAGCGTTCAAGCTTTCAGTAACCTCTTGTATTTACTGAATGCTAAATGTTGATCTTTCAGAGGAAATGCCTCCAAGAAGAGATAACGCAGGGAACTCCAACAACGAACAGGAGAACCAGCCACCACAAGTTGTTTTACCCAGGTGCTCACTGATGCGCTAACGGTGATCGCACAGGGGTTTGCTCAACAGCATCAGCCTCCGCCTCCTCCACCCCCAGCATAACATCTGGTTCTTTTATGGAGAGATGAGAAAGATGAGGGTGAGTTTGGAGGATGTACTGATCCTGAGGAGGCTCAGCACTGGTTGGCTGAGGTGGAGAAATGTTTTCGGCTAGTGCAAGTACCGGAGGAGATAAAGGTTGATGTGGCCACACCTTCTAAGTGGCAAGGCTGGTGAATGGTGGGACGGAATGGTGTTGAGAATGACCCCACCAATCTCATGGGCACAGTTTTGTGATGTTTTCCTAAAGTACTACGTCGGAGACTGCGATATTGGAAAAGATAAGAGCGTTTGACAATTGGAGCAAGGAAGGATGACGGTGTCGGAGTATGCGGATCATTTTCATGCCTTGGGTAAGTTTGCCCCTGCGATTATGTCTGATAATCGCTTAAGATGACGAAGTTGAGAGGGGTTTGGACTCGAGGATACAGTCGGCGATAGTGAATGCGGGGATGAAAACTTATGAGGATATGCTAGATGCGTGTTTCCATGTCGAGAGTGATTTTCGCCGAGTAGCGGCAAGAGAAGCAAGTGCAGGATCGTATGACAGAGGCAAAAGGCCAAGAGAAGAGAGGGTTGGTTGCGGTAGACCGGACGTTGGGTCAAGATTCCGAAAAGAGGCCCGGTTGGAAATTTCCAGTGACTTCCACCCCAGAATCCAGTAGTTCAGCAGGCTATAGGAGTTTGTCCCATTGCAACAAGAATCATGTCGGAGAGTGTAGAAAGGTGGCTGGAGCATGCTTCCGATGCGATCAACTGGGTCATATGATTAGGGACTGTCCGGAGATGAAGAAAAATACTCGGGAGAAGCGGCTCAGCAGCCGAGAGCAAAGCCACGAGCAAATGCCCGTTACATCTCATGACAGACACTGATGTGCAGGAGGCTACGATGTAGTAGCAGGTACTATTTAAATTAAGTTTGAATTCTTATTGAATTAGGTATTTATGTGTTTAATCCTTTGTGTGAAACTTGATGGCCTTAGGTGCGGTTTTAGTAAATAAGATACCTGCCAACGTGCTTTTCGATAGCGGCTCAAGCCACTCCTTTGTAGCGAAGAGATTCACTAAGCACCTTGGTAGTTTGCCATAATGGTTAGAAACTCCGTATCGTGTTCAAGCGGCCGGAGATCAAATTATGGTTTCGTACCAGCAGTACTGGGGTTACGAGTTAGAGTTTGAAGGAAAAACATTTTCCGCCACACTGATCCCTATTCAGATGTACGACTTTGAGATTATATTAGGAATGGACTGGTTGGCTAAGTATCACGCCAATATTGATTGTCGACTAAAGCAAGTGACAGTGAATAGTGCTAAGTGGAGAGAGGTAACGTTTCAAGGAAATGCGGAACAAAAGAAAGTTCCCAAGAAGGTGTATGTGTCGGTTGCACAAGCATGCAAAGCCTTAAGGAAAGGTTCTATGGGATTCCTAGTGTATGCCATGGATGTTACTTAGGAGGTATCGTCTATCGAGCAAATTCCAGTGGTCAATGAATTTCTTGATGTGTTTCCGGAAGATTTACCAGGAGTACCACCCCCGAGGGAAGTCGAGTTTGAGATAAACTTGATCCTAGGAACTGAACCTATTTCGAAAGCCCTTATAGAATGGCCCCGACAGAGTTGAGAGAGCTGAAGGAACAACTGCAGGAGCTATTGGACAAGAAGTTTATTCGCCCTAGTGTGTCACCTTGGGGAGCGTTTTATTCGTGAAGAAGAAGATGGTAGCATGAGACATTGTATCGATTATGAGAGTTGAATAAAGTTACCATCAAGAATAAGTATCCCCTTCCACGAATTGAGGATTTGTTTGATCAACTCAAGGGCGCCAAGGTCTTCTCTAAAATTGATCTCCGATCAGGGTATCATCAATTGAGGGTGAAGGCTGAGGACATCACAAAGACAGCCTTCCGCACAGATATGGTCACTATGAGTTTTTTGTGATGCCGTTCGGTCTCACAAATGCCGCTGCAGCTTTTATGGACCTTATGAATACCGTCTTTCGGGAACAGTTAGACAAGTTTGTAGTGGTTCATAGATGATATTCTAGTGTATTCTCCTGATGAGCAAACTCACGCTGAGCATTTGAGAACCGTTCTAGGTATTTTGAGGCAGAAACAACTATACGTTAAGTTTAGCAAGTGTGAGTTCTGGCTAAGAAGTGTGGCTTTTCTAGGTCACGTGATATCGGAGGAGGGATTGTTGTGGATCCAAAGAAGGAGAAGTAAGCTATCACGGAATGGCCTAGACCTACTAATGTCACAGAAGTGCGAAGTTTCTTGGGTCTAACGGGGTATTATAGAAAGTTTGTTGAGGGATTCTCAAGGATAGCCGTACCTCTTAGTCGCCTTACTCAAAAGAAGTCCAGTTTGAGTGGATGGCAGAATGCGAGCAAAGCTTCACGGAGCTTAAGAAGAGATTAACGACAGCTCCAGTATTGGCTCAACCCTCTGGAACTGATGTTTGTGATTTATAGTGATGCATCGAAGAACGGTTTAGGTACGTAAACTGTAGTATAAGGTTATATCTTGTATACCAATTAAGTTTAGACTAATACCTTGTTTGTAGGTTGTGTTTTGATGCAAAATGACCGAGTCATCGCATATGCCTCAAGACAGCTAAAGCCTTATGAGCAAAACTACCCAACACACGATCTTGAACTCGCCGCAGTTGTATTTGCCTTAAAGATTTGGTGGCACTATTTATATGGAGAAAAGTGCACGGTATTCACGGACCACAAGAGTTTAAAGTATTTATTTTCTCAGAAAGAATTAAACATGAGGCAGCGGAGATGGTTGGAGTTGCTGAAAGACTACGATTTGACAATCTATTACCATCCAGGAAAGGCTAATAAAGTGGCAGATGCGTTAAGTAGGAAGTCCAGCCATGCGCGACAATCACCATTGGAAAGAGAGATAGAGGAATTGTTTAGATTTGATTGACTCCACGGTGAACGTACTGACAACATTGATCACACCAAGTTTGATTGAGCGGGTAAAAGAGTCTCAGAAGAAAGATTAGGCCCTAAATGAGATAACGGAAAGAATGAAACATGACCATATTAAGGGGTTTCGGATCAAAGAGGATGGGAGCCTATGGTTTAGAGAGACTGTGTGTACCTGATGTTGATGAACTTAGAAAAAATTTTGCAAGAAGCTCACAGCTCAAGGCTATTAATACACCCTGGTAGCACCAAGATGTATAGAGATCTCAAGCAATATTATTGGTGGTCCGGAATGAAACGACATGTTGCTGAATTTATAGAAAGGTGCTTAGTTTGTCAACAAGTCAAGGCGGAACACCAATGGCCTGGTGGATTGTTGATGCCATTAGAAATTCCGAATGGAAATGGGAACATGTCACGATGGATTTCGTAGCTGGATTACCAAAGGCAAGAAGTGGATATGACATGATTTGGGTCATCGTGGATCGTTTAACAAAGTCGGCACATTTCCTTCGTTTCAAGTGAAGCACCTCTTGACAAGTTAGTGAATGTATATAGAGAATATTGTTAGCTTGCATGGTGTCCAGTAAGTATAGTGTCCGACCGAGATTCACGGTTTACATCGAAGTTTTGGACAGTATTCCAGAAAGCCATGGGTACAGAATTAAGGTTGAGTACGGCGTATCCCCAAACCGATAGGCAGTCCGAGTGGACTATTCAGACCTTGGAAGATATGCTAAGGGCTTGCGTTTTGGATTTTAAAGGGAGTTTGGCATGGAATGGTAAAGTTAATGGAGTTTTCATATAACAACAGTTACCACAGTGCAATTGATATGGCTCCTTTTGAAGCTTTGTAGTGAAGGAAGTGTAGGTCCCGGTTTATTGGGATGAAGTAGGCGTGAGGACCATCACCGGACCTGAACTTTTGGAGAAGACGTTGAAAAAGATGAAAATCATTCGGGAAAGACTCAAGGTGGCTCAGGATTGCAACAAAAGTTGGGCAGATTCCAAACGACGACCATTGGAATTTAATGTGGGTGAAAAAGTCTATTTGAGGGTATCACCTGCGAAGGGAATTATGAGGTTTGGAGTCAAGGGCAAGCTAAGTCCCCGCTTTATTGGTCCCTATGAAATACTGGGCGTTACCTCGGTGTTGGCGCAAGTTCACAACGTATTCCACGTGTCACAATTAAGGACATATGTGGCGGATCCAAGTCATGTACTTGAAGCCCAACCTTTGGAACTCAAGGACGATGTTACATACGAAGAGATACCCAAGAAAATTTTAGACCGAATGGATCAAGTGTTGAGGAAGCGGGTGATTCCTTATGTAAAGGTCTAGTGGAGCAACCACACAGAACGTGAAGCCACTTGGGAACTCGAAGAACAAATGTGGAGAAGTATCCTCAACTCTTTGACAAAGGTACATAAGTTTCGAGACGAAACTTTTTGTAAGGGGGGTGGAATGTCATACCTCGTGAATTTTAAGCACGACTTGCAATACTTAAAAGTCAACTTTAAATGATTTAATTAATTTTGTAGGATGTGAGACTTAGTTAATAAAATATAGAAAAAAAACAAGAAAAGGGGTTAAAAGTAATTAAGGAAAATTACCTAAATGGTCTCTACTAAATGATAGGGGAGTTACACAACACTTAGTATAACTCCCTATTAATCTAAGGGGGACGGTGTGGAAAAAGGAAGAGAAACAGGAAAAGAGAAGGAGAAGAGGAAGGAGAGGAAAGAGAAGAAGAGAAAGAGAGAGAGAAAGAAGAGAGAAGGAAGAAGAGGAGGAAGAAGAAAGAGAAGAGAAAGAGAAGAAAGAAGAAGAGGAGAAAGGAAGAAGAAGAGGAAGAACTTGCGGTCAACCTAAGTGCAATCCTTACCGAAATTCTGTAGTAAATTCGTAAGCTTAACTAGAAACAAAGGCAAGTAATCTTTATGTACGCTTTACGCAAATTTTGATACTTTAGGCCCTATGTTCTTACAAGAGAAAACGTGGAACACATTAGTAACTTTGTTTGTTTATATTGAATGCTTTACTGTATGTAATTTTTGTTGTTGTTGATGGTGTATAGTCATGTTCTTTGGGACAATTTCTGAAAATGGTTATGTTGTGATCATTGTTGATAATATGCCCATAAAAGTGTTATCCGTAATGTGTTCATCGTTTTGGTATAAGTTCTTGAGTTCATTAAGCACATGTTAAGTGTTTTGAGCGTAATTGTAGCAGGTTGAAGGATTTAGGATGACATTATTGTAGTCTTGTTGTGTTGAAAGGTTTGAGGATATCCTTTTGAGGCTATGGGTGATAGAAGGTTTGGAATGGACACTATTTTACATGTTTAATAGTCAACTCTTGATAGTTGTGTGTTAAGCATGATGAATCTAGGTGCTAAGATGGATCTTGAGGGGTAAACATGAAAGGGGTGAAGAAGGAATGAGATGGGAGGAAGTTACTGCAGAAAAACTGCAGTTCTGAACTGTCATAACACTTCAAACACCTACATTAGGCGCTTCAAGTCACGTTAGGTGCCTAATGTAGCCGTTCAATGTGTCCCAGAGCATCCCCGTACTCTTCGAACACCTACATTAGGCTCTTCATGTAGGCGTTCGATGTATACGGCACATCCCCGAACACTTCAAACGCCTAAAATAGGCATCTCATGTCCCCTTTAGGCGCCTCATGTGGCGTTGAAGTATACTGGAAGACTTTTTGACCCTTTAGGCGCCCTATGTATGTGTAGTAACTCTATACACTTTTGAACATAAAATGCAAGGGTATTGAGGTGTAATTGAGGAATAGATGGTAAGTTTGACTAAGTAAGAGTAAGATTGAGTCCCAAGGAAATTAGTGAGACGAACGGACTTGGAAAGATACAAACGTGGAGTGTTTGAGGTGCAAGACCGTATACTTGATATGTAAGATGTGTGTGTGTATGTTACATGTTTAATACGAAGTTGCATGAGCATCCTGCATCATGTCATGGGCACCTACATTTGACTTGAGAATTGCTTTGCGAAAGAACATGTGTTTACAAGAAAAGACTAAAGTTTTCGAAAAGCAAACTATGGCTGCTGGTTGATCGTAGGGGTAAATGTCACGCCTGCGAAAGCAGGGTATAAAAGCGTGACCTGTGAATCAACAGCAAGGTATAAAATATTTTATAGGGTCGTGGACCTATCACATGGATATATGATATATGTAATGGGGCCATGGACCTTTCAGCATGGGGTATAAAGTTATATGTTATGGGGCCGTGGACCTTTCAGCATGGGTATAAAGATCTGTTTGCTGTGGACTGATCACCCACAGGGTATAAAGTTCTGCTACGCGAAGAATATGAAAGAAGAGTTATGGAATGTTTTGTGAAATTACACGCATGACATGTTTGTGAAAGAAGACATATGCATGGGTGTTGCGTGTGGTTTTAAAGAAGTACATGCATCATGATACACGAAGCATAAGAGTGGACATGCAAGAAATGTGACTAGTTTATGTCTCGTTTATGTGATATGTGGTTTTAATACATGTTTGTTCTCGTATTTGCATATCATTTATGTGATTATCTGGTTTGAGGAACACTTATAAAGATGCTATTTGCTAATCCGAGCACCTTATTTTGGGCAATAACTTATACACTGGTGTCTCGTCTGTGTGATCCCGTAAGGTGTATAGACGGGTTACTTGCTGGCGATATTTTTTCTAAGAACAGCTACTCTATTCCTTTTCAGGTGAGCCGGAATATGAAATGATATTTGTCGAAGACGATGGCGAGTGGGCTCAATGGGATGACGGGCATGGAAGTAGATAGATGTTTGTTTACTCTCTTAAAGTTGGGAAACTCAATGTTCATTATGTTGTACTGGAAGTTATGTTAGCCAGTTGATCAAACACATTTTATTTCCGTTGTATTTTCTGGTTACATTAATTATGGTGAAGTTTTAAATTTTATGACGTTTCTGCTGATTTATCTTACGTCATGAATGATGTACGCTTGATCTGCTTTGACGCTTCGTAGTTCTCACAGTAGACTACGACGAGTGCACTGGTTCCGATGACAGTTTCGGGCCGAGAAGCTACATCTCTACCTCAGACTTTTGCAATTTCATTTGCTTCGCTCAATGACGCTAGTGGTGCTCCTGGTATTGACATGTCCTCCATGGCGCAGAATCATGCTATTCTTCAGAGCCTTCCAGAAGCTATTTCAATTTTGATTTTTTTTAATATTTAAAATAGTATACACAACCTTGGTTAAAGTCAGATTAAAAGTGGGGTTAATTCCGGTCAAAGGTTGATTTCAGTAGTCAACGGTAGACAAACAGGTCATCCGGATGCCATGTGTTAATTTCACCTATAAGTCCGGATGTCAGGTGTTAATTTCACCTATAAGTATGGCTGGTAAGTGAGTTTCATGAAACACCGGATGCTACTTAAAATTTTGTAGCAAAGTATAAATACCAGGAGCAATTAACTCTTGTAACCAATAGTCTTCATCCCTCAAATCTCGGCATAATTGGTGCAGTTACTTTTGCAAGTGGATGTTGAAGACCTTCCTCTGATTGGACCAAAAATAGTCCTCATGAATGTTGTAGACAACAAACAGACCGTGAATTTAGGCTTTTGATTCATCAGATTTGGAGTTGTATGACAGAGATATCACGCGTTGAGATTTAGTTTCTTCCAGCTGTGTACATTTGAAAATCAGCAGCTTCAACTTTATGGCATTCTTTATGCTTGCTAACGGACAAATCTGAGAATGTGCGAAACACCAAAGTTGTAACTTAATGTCTTATCTTTCAGCTCCAACTAGAATCACATGAATGGAAGTTTTGGTTGATGAGATATTGCGGAAATACTAAGAGTGTTTCATCCTTCCAGCTTGCCCTTTTAATTCAACTTGGTGTATAACGTGTAACATGAACTCCATCAAGCTTCCTTGTCCTACAATCAGATCAAAACATACACCAAAAACATATTCAATGTACTAGGACATGTCTTGGTTACTTTACAACAGTTTATAAAGGAAAGAAAGCTAAACACTCAACAATACGGACAATACACACAAGATTACCTAATATATTAAACATGATTCAAAACTAAGTTAAAGCTTGCAAAAAATGGATCCAATGTAGGTTATCTTGACTTGGTTCATCCTCAACATGCTTGTAAAGGAAGGTTCCCACTTCATGAATCAATTTATTGGCCATGCTCCTTGTTATAGGCCCTTGTCTTGCATGGGTGTACCTCCCACTGCGGTTGGTTCTTCTTGGCTTAGATGAGGCTCATCATTCCCCCCTCTTGAAAAGGATTCGACCACGAATCTAGATCAACACTAATAAAGTAAGATAAGCAACATTAAAAGTTTTAGATACAGAACCATACCTTTCTACAAGGGATGTCAAGGACATATGCACTATCTTCGATTCTTTGGACAACTTTGAATGGCATGTCACCTCTCGACATCAACTTTGATTTCCTTTCCTTAGGAAACCTTTCGTTCCTTAAGTGTAACCAAACGAGATCTCCAGGTTCAAATGTAATAGCCTTTCGGTTCTTGTTAGCTCTTTTGGCATACACTTTATTTTTAGCCTTCAAGTGTGACTTAACCTTTTATGTAAATTTTTGACAAATTTAGCCTTACGTTCTCCATCAAGACTAACACGTTTGTGTATAGGAATGGGCACTAAGTCAAGTGGAGATAAAGGGTTAAAGCCATAAACAACTTCAAAAATAGAATGCAGAGGTACCGCTATGAACATTCCTATTGTTTGCAAACTAAATTAAAGCTAAAGGTATCTTCCCAATTCTTTAAGTTCTTTTGAATTATGACACGCAACAATTGTGACAAAAATCTATGGACCACCTCCATTTGTCCATCAGTTTGTGGATGAGCAGTGTTGAAAAAGAAGTGTACTACCAAATCTATTCCACAGAACACGCCAGAAGTGGCTTAGAAACTTTATATCTCTATCGCTTACAATGGTATGGGGCACGCCATCCAATCTTACAATTTCCTTAAAGAATAGGTTAGAAACATGCTGTGGCATCATCAACCTTTTTGCATTTAATAAAATGTGACATCTTAGAAAATTTATCAACAACAACAAAGATGTTATCATTACTGGTTTTGGACCTAGGACAATCCTAACACGAAGTCCATTGAAAGATCAATCCAAGGTGAATTTGAACAGATAAAGGAGTGTATAGTCCTTGAAGTCGTGTTCTAGATTTAGCTTGCTTGCATGTAATACAACTAGCACATACCTTTTCAACATTTACACGCATGTGTGGCCAAAGAAATGCTCCTTAAGAATCTCCAGCGTCTTGAGCCAAAATGACTCATCAAGCCTCCTCCATGAGCTTCCTTGATCAGAAGTTCCCTCATTGAACACATTGGTATACATTACTTTGTTCCTTAAACCAGAATCTTTCATGCAGATAGAACTTACCAAAAAGGGATTCAAGACATGCTTCATATATGGAACTAAATTAATGATCAGAGACATACAAGTCTTTGATAGTTTGAAAACCAAACATGTTACAAGTCAGCGTAGTAATCAAAGTATATCGACGAGATAGAGCATCAGCAACAATATTGTCTTTTCCTTGCTTATACTTGATTAGATATGGGAATTGCTCAACGTATTCAACCCATTTTGCATGCCTTTTGTTCAGTTTACCTTGGCCCTTAAGGTACTTAAGGCTTTCATGATCAGTGTGGATCACAAACTCCTTAGGCTACAAATAATGTTGCCAAGTTTGTAAAGATGTAACTAAGGCGAAAGTTTTTGTCATAGATTGAATAGTTCCGGGCTGCTCCTCTTAACTTCTCACTGAAATAAGCTATGGGTTTCTTAGCTTAATTCAGTACAACTCCAAGGCCAACCCTCTGGCATCACACTCAGCTTCAAACGTCTCTTCAAGTTTGGCAATCTTAGAATAGGTGCTGAGGTTAGGCGTTTGTTAAGTTCATCAAAGGCTTGTTTTTGTGTGGTTCCCCATTAATAACTGACATCTTTCTTAACCAACTCATTTAGGGGTGCAGCAATGGTAGAGAAATCCTTAACAAATCGCCTATAAAAGCTGGCTAGTCCATTAAAACTCCTAATGTCTCTTGAAGACATAGGCGTTGGCCATTCAGTGACGGACTTGACCTTCTCTTGATCCATTTCAATCCCTTCAGCACTGAATTCAAATCCTAGGAACACTACTTTCTCTAAACAGAATGAACATATCTTAAAATTGGCATATAGTTGTTCCTTTTGCAACGTTTCAAACACCGCTCTTAAATGGATAAGGTGTTCACTAATTGATTTGGAGCAGATAAGGTTGTCATCAAAGTATACTACAACAAATTTCCCAATAAACTTCCTCAAGACCTCATTCATCAACCTCATAAAGGTGCTAGGGGCATTAGTTAGGCCAAAGGGCATGACTAACCACTCACACAATCCAAACTTAGTCTTGAATGCTGTTTTCCGTTCATCTCCTTCCTTAATTCGTAATTGGAAGTATCCTTGATTAAGATCTACTTTGGTAAAGTATCTAGACCCATGTAACACATCCAGCATATCATCCAACCTAGTAATAGGGTATCTATATTTCACAGTAATCTTATTGATTGCTCTACAGTCTGTGCACATCCTCTAAGTTCCATCTTTCTTAGGGACAACTATCACCGGTACGGCACAAGGGCTCATAATTCTCTCACTTTACCTTGCTTTAAGCGCTCCTCAACTTGTCTTTGTATCTCCTTTGTTTCCTATGGATTGGCTCTATAAGCAGGCCTATTTGTTAGGACAGCTGTTGGAATAAAATCTATTTGATGCTCAACGCCTCTTAGAGGTGGTAAACCTTTGGGATCTCCTTCAGGGAAAAAATTTGAAAACTGTTGTAGTAGGGATGTGACTTCACTGGGCAAAGAAGAGGGCAATTCAGTTGAAGAAAATAAGGTTTCTCTGTAAAGTAAGATGTAAACAGTTTTGTTGGAATTGATTGAGTGGAACACCTCACTTTGTGACACAAAGAAAGCACTCTTCTTCTTATATTTATTTTCCTCCAAACTGAAAAGTTCTTTACCCTTTAATTCAATTTTGACAGAACGAATGTTTTTAAGAAAGATCCTTTCCAATTCTTTTTCTTTTGGATCATTTTGACTTTGGTCAGTCTCTTTGGATCCTCAAACACCTTTTGTGGGGGTAATGCATGTAGCTTAAACAGTTTGTCGTGATGCCTAAAGGAATACCTATTTAAGTAGCCATCATATGTCAATTTGTTATCAAATTGTCATGGCATACCTAATAAGATATGAATTGAATGCATAGGTACTACATCACATAAGATTTCATCAGAATACAAACCAATTGACAAAGGATCAAGACTTGTTTATTAACCTTAACTTCTCCACAATCATTAAGCCAGGTAACCTTAACTTCTCCACAATCATTAAGTCAAGTTTCCGAACAATTTCAATGCTTGCAACATTCGTATATGAACAAGAGCAATGATGAGAATACACACTTTGCCTCTAACCATGCAATGGATGTGAAAAATATTTTCTCTTTGTAAGTGTTGTTCTTCGGTTTGGACTTGCACATTTAAAGCACGTCTTACAACTAAGAACTCTTTACTTTCACATTCAATACTCTCATCAACGATTTTTTCGTCTTCCTCACACGTTTTGTCAACTTCCTCATTCTCTTCCAATTCTTCCTTAGATAGTACTAATTAGACTCCCGAATGAACATAATACGTCTAGGGTTGGGGCATTGATTTGCAAAATGACCTTTACCTAAGCATTTATAATATTGAATATCACGGAATCTAGTATTAGAAGTAGTACCTTCCACCTTTGCTTTGCCTTTGTCCATGATTGAGAGTTGTCTTATGGACGCTTTTGAAAACCTAGCTGGTTCTTTCCTTGAAATCCATGGCCTTGAGTTTGTGGTGGTCTGAAACTTGGCCTAGGCTGTACCTTGGAAAAGTTTGAAGGATTAGGCCGAAAAGAAGGGATAGAGGTTCGTACCTTAAGTTGTCTTTCAACTTTCTCAGCATGGTGAACCATATATGCCAGACTGAGTAGGGTGTGAGTTCCACTTTGAATGCAATTTCTTTATTAAGGCAAGCTAAGAACTTTGCCATCAGGGCCTCCTCAGCTTCTTCTATGTTTGTCCTGGTAAGCAAATGTTCTAACTCTTTGTAATATTCATCAACAGATTTGTAACCTTGAGAGAGTTGTTGCCAGCTTTTAGTGAACACTCTTTTCATACGATTGAGATATGAATCTCTTCCTCATCTCTTGCTTGAGTTCTGTCCATCTGACAATATGAGGTTGTCTTGCTCTTCTTCTTGCATTTTGCAGATGTTCCCACCAAATTAAAGCATAATCTACAAACTCAAAAGTAGCATACCGAACTTTAGCCAACTCAGAATAATTAGTACAAGAATACATATGATCTACCTTAAGTTCCCATTGTAAGTATGCTTCAGCGTCACTTTTCCCTTGGAAGGAAGGTATATTCAGTTTAGTTGTAATAAACTCCTCTTCATGGGGTTCATTTCTATCATACCTTTGGTTAGGATACCTTTCTTCACGGTAGTATTCATTGTATTTGTGTGGATCACCAAATCTTTCATGAAAAGACACGGGCCTTTGGCCACCATTCTGTCCACGCCCTCTTTGAGGCATGTTTCCTCGGCTTTCTTGCCATGTTTCACCACCATAAGATGTTCCTGCGTTTAAATGTATGCTTGGTAGTTCTCTTCTATCTTGAGTTGCACTTTCTCCTCTGGTTTGTTGGTCAGCGTTATGTTTCAGATCCTCAATGTCACTTTTCATGCAACCAAACGCATGGACCTAGGCTGGACATCATTTGGTGTACGATTCCATGGTTATAGGACCTTGTGGCATGGTAGGGTAGTAGGAGAGGTCTGTTCGTTTCCATGTGATTCAGCCATGTTTACCGGAGAAAAACAAGAAAAGAAAAATGAACACAAAGACGGAAGAGGATTTATTACGTTAGTTCAAACAATTGTTTGGTCTCTTTCTCTCGTGTGTATGTTCACTCAATCCTTGCTTTGTGTTCTTGGTAGAATCTTAGGTTACGTCTAATCACAACAAACAACCAATGAATATATATCCAAACAAGTCTTCAATAATTCCAACAACACAAACACTTCCGCACAACTTTCCACTTCCACACGACACTAATTGAATAAGTACCAAACTTGGACTATCTAAGATTCAAGAAAGATAGAAACAAATAATGTTGTTGTAGCTTGAGTCAAGAAAAGCTAAGGGGTTGTTCTGTGCAATCCTTAACATACCTTAAGCCTTATGCAACTCAAATGAATGTAAGAAGTAAAGATTATAGCAACCAAGTGTTCAAAGTATACCTTCGATTTTCTTGGAGCAAATGTACATGTAATGGGTAAGTAACCTTTCTTTTCCTTTCTGAATTTGGTTTAGGAAGGAATGATCTTTCTTTTCTTGTGGGTTTTTTTCGTATAACTTGTTATAATTTCATCTAGGCCAATGTATATATATGATTTTCTTTGTTTAGCCTCTTTTGTTTCTCACCGTCGCTTCTTTGGCTCAAAGTGAACAAGGTTTATCTTTCCTTCTTGTAAAGATGTCTAAGAAGCTCTGAACACTTAATATACAATGTAAGTTCACCATTACAAACAATCAACTATACACAACATCTTAATTCAAGCTAAGAGCTTCGATTACAACAAGATGAGTAAAGACTTTGGTAGCAATGTAAGATTTGGACTGAATATAAATAAAGCAGAAATATCTTTTAAACTAAGAACTTAAGTCCAAGAAAGCATTTAAACAACTGAAATACATCCAAAGTAAGTGTAACGTTCAGCCAACATTGAAGCATGTTGTATTAGCCTTTTAATCGTAGAATTTTCCTTTAGTTCCAAGGTTTTTGTCATGTCTCAATTGTCCAATAGTCCTCCAACCTTATACCATCAAGTTATGTCAAAGGTTCAGCCAACCTTGAAGCATTTGTCCACCAACCTTATTTCTCCAAGTTGCACGGTAAGTTTTAACATTGATAAGGTTCAACAACTTAGAAACTTAGGAAAGGCACAACTGAATTTCAAAGAGAAATGGATGTTTTTTAAAATATAAGTTCCTGATTTAGTGGAAAAGAAAACTGAAAAAAGACACAAGAAAGGTGTTCAATCTCCTTAAGGGTAGATTGAATGACACTAGAGATGAGAACATGAAGAACGAACAAAAATTTGACAGAATTTAAAAATAAGTGAGTTAAAGTGTAACCTTCGCTCTAATACCACTTGATGCACAAACACTCAGCAATTTTAGGACCTTTCTTCAGCTCAAAGAAATTAGTTGTAGCCAAGGATGAAGGTGCAAAACGTTTTAAGAACACCCAACACTTTAACCATATGGATTTCAGCAAAATTAGATGAACACTTCATAAATGACTTCAACTTGACTGAGCAAGCCATAAACCCTCTCAAAAACTATCCCTCCCAAGCATATGAATTAATAGAATCAAGAATTGGTTCAAGTTTCTTGAAGGGAACCTAGCCTAGATTCAAGGATAAACAAGAATAAAATGTTTCAAAAAGCCTTTGGCTGAAATTTGTTTTCATATATGTGTGTTTCTTACAAAGGACTAACTCCTCTATTTATAGGACTAAGATACATTAAATAATTACATAATAACTTTAATATCAGCCAATGAAAGAAATGACTCAAAAGTAGAAGTAAATTATTGTTGGAAACAAAAGTCTTCATCCATCAAATCTCGGCATAATTGGTGCATTTACTTTTGAAATTGGATTTTGAAGACCACCCTCTGATTAGACCGGAAAACGGTCTTCACAAAAGTTGTAGACAACAAACAGACCTTGAATTTAGTTTTTTGAATCATCTGATTTGGAGTTGGGATGACAGAGATATCACGCGTTGAAGTTTTAGTTACTTCCAGCTGTGTACATTTGAAAATCAGCAGCTTCAACTTTATGGCATTCTTTATGCTTGATAACAGACGAATCTGAGAATGTGCAAAACACCAAAGTTGTAGCTTAATGTCTTATCTTTCGGCTCCAACTAAAATTACATCAACTAGAGTTTTGGTTGATGAGATATTGCGGAAATACTAAGAGTGTTTCATCCTTCCAGCTTGCTATTTTAATTCAACTTGGTGTATAACGTGTAACATGAACTCCATCAAGCTTCCTTGTCCTACAATCAGATTAAACATACACCAAAAACATATTCAATGTACTAGGACATGTCTTGGTCAGTTTACAACAGTTTATAAAGGAAAGAAAGCTAAGCACTCAACAATATGGACAATACACACAAGATTACCTAACATATTAAACATGATTTAAAACTGAGTTAAAGCTTGTAACAAATGGATCCAATGTAGTTTATCTTGACTTGGTTCATCCTCAACATGCTTGTAAAGGAAGGTTCCCACTTCATGAATCAATTTCTTGGCCATGCTCCTTGTTATAGGCCCCTTGTCTTGCATGGGTGTACTGTGGTTGGTTCTTGTTGGCTTGGATGGGGCTCATCAGAAAGAAAAAGGGTGAGACAAGTGGAGCTCATTGTGATTTGGAGATGCATTGGCAAACACTTTCTTAATTGATCGCTTTTACTCTTATTAATTTAAGGTTGCACAAGAGACAAAGTGGTAAGAGAGTTGAAATCAGAGAAAGAGGAGCGCTTGTATTTTGTTTTCACTAATCAATTAATGTTTGCTTGTTTTGTGTTAGTTTGCTTCTCTTCTTTTCTTTCGCTTGTTTGCATCACTTTAGGTAAAACATGGAGAGCAACACTCATTCCTCGCCTAGCAAGTCAAATGAGGATGAGACTTTTTACAACGTGCAACAACAAATGCTAAAAATGCTAAAGAAACTCATGCACGATAATGAGGTAATCAAACACTAGTTGGAAGACGTCGAAGGAGTCAAAAGACGAGTGATGGTCAAGGCTCCAGCAGGGCTGTTCCCATGCCTCAAATAAAACTTCTTCCCCCAGAAGAAATTGAGGATGAAAGCCTAAGACCACCACACATTGAGCCAAGAATGTTTGTTCCTCCAATGCAACAAAGTAGACACGCTCCAAAAAGGTACAATGATGATTATAATCCATTAAAACAAGATGAGTATGACTTTGATGACCACCCTCCCTGTGGTTACCAAAGACGCCAAAATCCCCTTACCCCACAAGATGATGGTTTTCTGAAAACAAAAATAAGCATTCCAACGTTTTATGGTAAAAGTAACGCGGAGGAATACTTAGAGTGTGAAACGAAAGTGGATCTTATCTTTTCTTGTACCAACTTTAGTGAGCTATAAAAGATGAGGTACGCATTAAATTGGTGAACAAACTTGTGTAGAAATAGGACTAAGACAAGACAACCTCCAATTGTCACTTGGGAAGAAATGAAATTTGAAATGAGACAACTTTGAAAGTTCTATTTTCACAAGTTTGCAAAACTTAAGACAAGGTTCCCAAAAGTGTAGACGAATGTTACAAAGAATTAGAAATCTTGCTGGAATAGTCTAACTTGCAGGAACCTGAGGAAGCAGCCAAGGCTCGTTTCCTACATGGTCTAAACAGGGAGATTGCACAAAGGGTTGAACTTAAACCTTACCTCGGCCTAACGACCATGGTTCTCATGGCTGAGAAGATTGAGCACCAACTCAAGGTACGTAGTTCATCCAATTTCAATTCCACTTATGGTACTAACCAAAGTTCTTCAAGATTTCCAAGCAACTCTTCAGGAATGGGAAGCTCACGGCCTACAGGAGGCCAAACACGTGACCAAAGTGCAGCCAAAAGGTTTGACAACCATGTGCAGGGCACACAAAAGCAAGACGAGCGAGGCAAGCAAAAGGCCTCCACAGGGAATTCCTCTGATCTCTCAAACAGGTTTAGGGACACTAAATGCTTTAAATGTTAAGGTCGTGGTCACATAGGAAAAGAGTGTCCTAAAGCTAAAAGAGTCATGTTAATTGAGGAAACTAATGAATATGTGACTGAGTCCAAGCATGAAAACGAATCTGAGCATGACAATTAAACTGAAACTTAAGAGGATCTAGGCACACTAGAAAAATATGACACTAAGGAATTTCTTGTTGTGCGTAGAGCATTGAATGCATATCCAAATTAGATGATCACAAGCAACATAGAGAAAACATTTTCCATATCCACTACATGATAAATGGTACAGTGTGCACTATGATCATTGATTCTTGTTCTTCAGTGAATGTGGCTAGAACTGAGTTGGTAAGAAAATTGAATTTGCCTATGACTAATCATCCGCATCCCTGCAAACTTGCATGGTTAAATGATTGTGGTGAAGTTAGCATCAGTAAGTAAGTTCTGGTTTCTCTTAGCATTGGTAGTACAAAGATGATATTTTATGTGATGTTGCACCAATGCATGCTAGTCATATCTTACCTGGTAAACCATGGCAATTTGATAGACATGTGACATATGATGGATATTTAAATCGTTATTCTTTCAAATTGGATGGTAAACTATACAAATTGCATGCACTTCCACCCCATAAGGTCCACGAAGATCACCAACGCATGTCTAAGTCTAGGACCGACCCTAAGGAAAAGGAAGCTGAGCAAAAATTTGTCAAATGCATGAAAAGTGAGAGTAAGAAACAAGAGAGTAAGGGAAAAAAGGTAGTACCCATAGGTGTCAATGATTCCAAAAGAAGTGTGGGTATAATGCAAAGAAAAGAGAAGTCACATGAGCGCTTTATAGTAACCAAACCATACTCATCATCATTCCGAAAGCATGTTACCTTTCGATACATGATCTCCCACCCAACATCCCTACCTCTATTGCATCCCTTATACAGGAGTACAATATTCAATATCCAACCGAGCCACCATCCGGATTACCACCTATAAGAGGAATAGAACACAAAAACGATTTTGTCCTAGGAGCCACCTTACCCAACAGACCAGCCTATCGAGCCAACTAGGAAGAAACCAAAGAAATTCAAAGGCAAGTAGAGGAACTCCTAGCATGTGGGTAAATCCGAGAGAGCCTAAGCCCGTCAGCCGTCCTTGTCATTCTATTACCCAAAAAGGATGGAACCTGGAGAATGTGTACTGATTGCCGTGCCATAAACAAAATTACCATCAAATATGGGTATCCAACCTAGGCTTGATGATATGTTGGATATGTTGCATGGATCTAGATATTTCACCAAGATTGACCTTAAGCGAGGGTACTTTCAAGTACAGAAAGAGAAGGGGACAAATGAAAGACAACATTCAAAACCAAGTTTGGTCTCTACGAGTGCTAATATGATGCCCTTCGGGCTCACCATCGCCCGTAGAACCTATATGAGGTTAATGAATAAAGTCTTATGGGTCTTCACAGGACGATTTGTTGTGGTTTACTTTGACGATATCCTAATCTATTCCCGAACCATAGAAGACCACCATGACCATATTAAAGCCGTTTTTGAGAAGCTTAAGCAAGAACGACTTTACGCCAACTTGTTTAGAACGAGTATTCTTCCTAGGCTTTGTCATTACGGCTGAGGGAGTAGAGATGGATGAGGAGAAGGTTAGGTACATTGTGGAGTGGCCTACACCTAAGACTGTAGGGGAAGTTTGTAGTTTTCCACGGACATGCAGGTTTTTATAGACGATTTGTCAAGATTTTCCATCCATAGCTACACCGCTAAATGAGATTGTGAAAAACGATGTGCCTTTTCGGTGGGAGGAGCCACAAAACAGGCATTTGATGAACTTAAAAAGACGCTAACCACTACACCCATACTTAGGTTACCAAACTTTGATGAGACTTCTGAAATTGAGTGTGATACAAGTGGAGTGGGTATTAGAGCGGTACTAACCCAAGGGAAGAAACCCATATCCTACTTTAGAGAGAAGTTAAAAGGTGTTGCATTAAATTACTCTACCTATGACAAGGAACTTTATGCCCTCGTGACATCCCTACAAACTTAGCAACACTACCTTCAACCTAGAGAGTTTGTGGTCCGCACTGACCATGAAAGCCTGAAGTACCTTAAAGGACAAGGAAAGTTGAACAAGAGACATGTTAAATGGGTAGATTTTATTGAGAAATTCCCTTACATGATTAAGTACAAACTAGGAAAGGACAATATAGTTGCTGATGCCCTCTCTAGGAGATACACGTTAGTGACTACTTTATCCTCTTGATTTTTAGGTTTCGAATCACTTAAGGACTTATACCCCAACGACCACAATTTTGGCACCATTTTCGAGGCATGTAAAGAGGCACCTTTTCAAGGAGCAAAAGTTGTGTGTTCCCCAATCTTCTTTCTGCAAAGCATTGACTAGAGAATCCCATCGAGGAGTATTAATGGGCCATTTCGGACTGTTCAAGACCCTTGAAACCCTTAAAGAACATTTCTATTGGCCACACATGCGCGTAGATGTCGAGAGGTTATGTGGTAGTTGCGTCACTTGCAAACAAGCCAAATCCAATTCCCAACCACATGGCCTTTACACACCCTTACTCGTCCCTGATTCCCTTGGATTGACATTTTGATGGACTTTGTGTTAGGAGTTCCTAGGTCTCGAGGAGGGCGGTATGGCATTTATGTTGTGGTAGATAGATTTTCAAAAATGGCACACTTTATTGCATGTAGAAAAGTAGATGATGCCACACATGTTGCTGACTTGTTTTTTAGGGAAATTATAAGATTGCATGGCATGCCACGTACCATTGTAAGCGATACGGATACGAAATTTCTAAGACACTTTTGGTGTGATTTGTGGGCTAAACTCGGTACCCATTTGTTGTTTTCTACCACGGATCACCCACAAACTGATGGACAAACTGAAGTTGTTAACAGTACTCTATCTCAACTTTTGCGTGCCATTTTGCAAAAACACTGGGAAGATTGTTTACCATATATTCAATTTGCATACAATAGGAGTGTTCATCACGGTACATTGCATAGTCCATTTAAAATCGTGTATGGTTTTAACCCATTGTCTCCTCTTGATTGATTCCCATTCCCGTACATGAACGCTAAAGTCTTGATGGTAAACAAAAAGCAGAAAAGATAAAGAAACTGCATGAAAACGTTAAAGCACAACTTGAGAAAAAAAACAAAGCTTATGAAATACGAGCCAACAAACATGGAAAATAAGTTGTGTTTGGACCAGGTGATTTGGTTTGGTTACATTTACGAAAAGAAAGGTTTTCCAATGAAAGAAAATCAAAATTGTTGCCTAGAGGAGATGGACCATTCCAAGTCTTAAAACGCATAGGTGATAATGCCTACGTCATTGATCTTCCCGAGAGGTATTGTTCTATTTCTTCTACTTTTAATGTTGCTGACCTCACACCTTTCACTGATGACCCTTTCGATTCGAGGATGAATCCTCTTGAGGAGGGGGATTGATGAGGATCGGGGATCCCATGAAGAGGTCATGGGTCCTATGACAAGAAGGAGGGCTAGAGAACTTGGACATCAAGTTGGAACTTTATTGTACAAGCATGTTCAAGATGAACCTAAGGCTCATTGGGTTCACCTCATTGAACCAACATTTTCAGAGTGTTCCCCTCCCCAGGCATGTGTGACTATTCTTTGTTTTGAATTTTTTCTTGGTTTCTTGTGATCCTTGTTTATTTGTGTTTTCTTTGTAGGTAAGCAGGTACATAACAAGTTACAAACCAAACGGAGGACCATAAATGGCTTTAAAGGCGTGTGTACCCAAAAAAAAGAGACAAAAGGAATGTTTGTATTGAGAAGAATGTTTGTCTCCACAAGGACAAATTCAAATGTGGTCCAAGATGGATTTCCTTTTCAAAAATTAGCTCAAAAATATCTCCAACAATCAAAAAAGAGGATGTTCATATTGAAGTCAAAGTTGGAGATCAAATTGAAGTTAGACTTGAATTTAAATTCAACCATGATTTGAATTTCAAGTTGCAACCAATTTGAGACTTAAATTCAAGACACAAGAAAAAGATTTCTGCCACTTTTGAACAAATTCACATGCCATCTTTGAAGAAAGGAGGATAGATCACAACTCAAAATTGAATCCAAATTTGAATTTAAATTCAAACTCAATTTGGATTCAAACTTCAACCAACTTTTGAATTCAACTCCAATCACTTTCTCAACATCAAATCAGGTCTTCAACACCCTCATTACTCACCAAAAACGGTTGGAAGGAGTTGAGATGACAAGCACAACCATTTCAAATTTTAGTTATAATTTGTTTTAGTTTTGAATTTCAAACAAGTTTCAATTTTAAACACTTGTTAGGTAGTTAATCTGAAATGGTTTCTACTCATCTTAAGGCCTGATAAGGACGAGTTTCAGCCTATAAATAGAGCCCTTGGGGCGCATGGAAAAGGCAGAATTTTGATGAAATAAAATCTTGATATTTTCTCCTATTCTTGTGAGACTTTGTTTTCTTGGTTTTGCATTAACAACCTAGGTAATATCCTTCAAAGTTGAGCAATTTGAAGGTGTTTTCATTGCTCTAAGGTGCCGTCCAGGAGGGCCTTTGGTTTGCGTGATCAACGACCATCTTGAAATCTTGGTTGTTGCTCGTTGATCCAAATCGTTTGTTTCACTAAGGAAGCAAAGGGAAGTCTTCTTCCTTGTGCCTAAACCTAGTGAATGACATTTGGAAGGTGGAATTTGTTGGAGCCCATGTCTTGCACGCATTGAGGGAAAATGTTTTATGCAAGGCAGCAAAAGATGATCAAACTCTTATGATATCTTTGATGCAAAAGATGATATCTTTTACACCAATTGAACCTGACGGAACTTGAGAAATCCAAGAATGTTTTGTTTCTTCTTTTGATAAAAGAAGGAATGAAAGAAATCAGATTGGTGGTGACCACAAGCATGACATAAAAACGAAATGATAAAGGATGAAGAGTGTGACATTGCTCTCATACCAATTAATGCAAGCACAAGTAGGATCCCACTCTTTTATTCAAGCTTCACCTCCAACAATGGGTTAGGTACAAAGGGGACAAGCTCCTCCTTGCTTCCAATGTGTTAGGGTCGGCTGAATTGAGGAACCAAGCCTTGAAGAATGGTGTGTACTAGACAAAAGATAAACACCCTCCTAGGCAGCATTCATCTTGTCTTGGCAATCACCCTCAAGCATGCTCAAACTTTGAATGTTTTAATACTTGATTTTTAGTGAAAAATCAATAAAACAAAGTGCATCTTTTCAATGGGAAAACAACGAAAATTTCATTTCAAAAAACAAATTGAATCCAATTTACACTATAGAACGTTTTTAGCACTTGAAATAGAAATAGAACCTAGCATAAGACCTATCCTAGTCAAAGACACAATGAAAAAATCTATTCTAGTCTTTAGGGCCAGTTTATAATGGTTAAAACCACTTAACGAGTCAATCTCCAGGAGCACAACAAAGGGCTGGATTTTAGGCTAAACTGGCGCTTGTGGTTGACACGCCTTTTCCTATGAATACAAGTCGAATTTGAGGATGATTCCTAGTCGAATATTTTAGTTAACGTCCTAAACTTAAAGTTTGGCGTTTGAATCACTCAGTTTGGATCTTGTATGGCAGAGTTCTGTGTCCACAAAATCCATGCAATTTTCAGCTCTTTTTTAGCACACTTTTTGTAGAACTCCTCCAAACTATACATGGCTTCACTACGGGTTTGGCACCTCCAAAAACCTCAAAACGACCCTACAAAGCCAACAAAAGATAACAATGATCAAGCTAAAAGTTATGAAAATCAATGAAATGCTATTAACTGAAACACACAAAATGCAATGCATGAAGTGCAATCTAACTAAGACGCCCTTATAATGTCTTGCACGTGTGTGTGCATCAATCCCTCCTACCTAGAAAAGATTCGTCCTTGAATCTTAGAATGTAACACTGAGGGGAAAAGAACCACAACAATGCAACAATTGTGCAAGGCACACAAACAATTTAGACACAACATTCATGGAAATTTTATCCTAATATATTTTGGGTTGATATATAACTCAAGAATGAAGCCTGCATCCAACAACACATATGAGAACATCTTAACAAGAATGGTTAACAACCAGCACCTTTTCCTAATGTGTTTTGGATGCATAAACAAGGACAACTCAAATTCCTCATTCGTATAGCTAGGACCATCATAAACATGCAATGTACTTATGCAACGACTTGGACCATGGTTTTTATGCATGGGCAGCATACTTTCAACATAAAATGTATTAGTTACCGAGTTAAAGTATGTCAAACATTTAGAACAAACTCACATTCATTGGGTTGTACTGAAATTTAAGCATTCCCAGTTCAGATTCCTCACCATTGGTTTCAAGCTCACTTTCATTGGGTTTGAGTGAAATTTCATCATGTTTGTCATCATGTTTAGGCATCTTAAGCTCAATAATCTTTTGGGTAATTTCGTTGTCATGTTAATGAAGGAACAAAGGATTATCAAACACAACTTTATTTGAATGCCAGCTAGAACCTTGAAGTAATTTATCACCATTTTCATGCATTTCAAACAAAGGATTGCTATAATCTTTCCATTCATGTTCCCTTAAATTTTCATGCTCAATTGTACCATACTTTTCACTAGATAGATCTCTTAAGTCATCTTTTAAATCATCATCGAAGTCATGCAAATTAGTAGCTAAATCATCTTTCGAAGCATCATGCAAGACGTTATCAGTAAGCTCATTAGAATCATGACTACGTTCATGTACAATAACGGCTTGTAATGCAAGTAACATAGATTTAAACCCTAGCATAGTTTTATCCATGCCTTCATAACGAGATTGCATTCTACTCAGTGTGTTACGCATTTCTTTAAAATTCAATTTAAATTCTAGAGACAATGCATTCTCATACATAACACAAAGAGATGGAAAGTAATCACTTGTCATGCAGTCAGCAATATCCTTATTTAAACCAGCATGGAACCTAATCATTCTTAACTCCTCACATTCCTTAGTGTTAGCATAATAATATTCATCAAACATGTAATTGTAGTATGCTCAAAGACTTCGTTTATCATGAGGATAAGTTTGATATAATGGTACCTCTTTGCGATAATTGCTCACCCATAAAGCATTTGTCACTTAAAAGTCGTACATGTGCTTATCTATCTCTTTAAAGTCATGGTAATTGATCACGACTCCCCAAATGGTAGAACAAACATTGTGAACCTGAAAACAAAAGACACTGCAAACAAATATTGTAGCCAAAGTTAGTAAATCAGTTTATGTTTTGTATGTTCTCACTTCCTCTCCTTTCTTTATACTGTCATGGACTTTGTTTCTTGACCAACTTGGACCAAAAAATTCAAAATGAGCAACAACTGAGAGGTGATAGCCAAGACGTTCCAAAACAGTCCAAAACAACTTCTTTTGAGCTCATGGCTTTGACACTTATTTCAATCCACTTCACTGTTCAAAATTAGTCCACTACACCCCTTGCTATGTCCAAAACCAGTGCAATAATGTTGTAAATCGGTCCGAAAAAAATTGATAATCGGTTGCACCTTTCAAATTCTACAAATATGCACAAAACTTCTTTCAACCAACACTCCAAGTGAAGGTCACACAGACTTGAACAAAATATCTAAGAAGCAAAGATATATTAAGGGCAAAAGTGATGTATAAGGTAGATCCAAAGAAAGACTAAGGGTTGCCTTGGGCAATCTTTAGTTAACTAAGGCTTTATGCACACAAATTCACAACTGTACTCATTACAAGCGATAATCAGATTGTTCAAGTGTTTTGTGATGTAAATAGTCTTGATTGAAAGCTGGAAAAGCAGTCTCAAAGGTTAGTAAGTATGGCACCAAGCAAGGCAAACAAATTCTCTCAATTTCTCAAATTGAGTTCAAATGAGATATACTTCTTGGACCTTATTTTTCATCATGTTTCTTGTATTTTTTATGATCCTTTTCCTCCTTTTCTTGCTGTGTGTGGCACAGGCAAGTCTCAGGTTCCTTTTTTATCTAAGGGCAGAATTGTATGTTTTCTTAGCTGCCTTGAATACGTTTTTTTGAAGCCCACTTAACGCACTCCCTTTGCTTGGTTCTAGTGTTCAAATGATGTAAAATGCCTTGGGGGTAGGATAATTTTGTATTTAAGCACGTTTGAGGGGTTGGGATTTCAATTTAGGACCTTTAGTGCAATTTGTAGTTTCTATTTTTTGGGGTTTTGGATGGTTGGGGCTTAAGGGAATGCCTTGCACAGTATATTTGGGTTATAATGGGTAGTTGAGGGTGTTTTGGATGCGTGGGAAAGGGTGTTTGAAGGCCCTATGGTGTGGGGATTAAGATTAGGACTTTTTTTGGGTACAATGGGTTTGTAATGTGGAAGGTTGGCAATTTACACAAGAACAACTAATTGATAGCAAGTATTTAGTCACAAATAAATTAAAATATGCATGAAGACACAATTAACAAATAGCTTTGATGCATGAATTCGTGGGTTCCTAAGCTTTCCACCTCCAAACGTCCTTCACTAGGGTTTAAGCACAAGGAAGAAGACTTCCCCTTGCTTCCATATTGATGAAAACGGTTGGTTCAATCGAGCAAGAACCAAGACTTTAAGTTGGTCGTTGATCAGGAAAACCCGAATGGTCCTCCTGGAAGGCACATTAGAGCAATGACAACACCTTCAAAATGCTAAACTTTGAATGATAATAACCTAGGTTTTTAGTGCAAAACCAAGAAAACAAAGTCTCATAAAATATGGAGAAAAGATCAAAAATATTTCATAAATGTGCTAATCCCTCTACTTGCCGAAAGGACTTATTTAATACAAAATAGATGCCTGACAAACCTAGAGATAACCACATGTTATCTCCAAAAACTACCTAGAAAACATTTGAAATAAATTAGAAAGTTGATAATTGTTTGAAAGAGTTAATTGTACCTGGTATCCATACTTTGCCACAAAGTTTTAAATAGCATCCAATCTTTCATGAAACTCACTTACCAGCCAAACTTATAGGTGAAATTAACACCTGTCATCCGGCAACTGGGAATTGACCTGCTGTAGGCTGTTTTTATCAAAATTCCTTTTATTTTTCACCTTTCCCCCACTTTATCGCCCAAAATCTCCCAACTATGGTTAATTCCTCCTTCCCTCCATTATTCCAACTGATTCAACCCTCCAGAAACTTTCGGCCGTTGACATTGACTTGTTGCTTGATTGAGAGGGGCACTCTTGTAGCTAAAGAGGTGATGGGAGAGAAGCTTCTACTTTACTCCCGTGAATCGTATTGCCATGTCTATTAGAAGTGGAGATTCTACGTTTTTTTGTGAGGAATTGAGAGATTATAATATCATGAAGATGCAGAAGTGTCAAGAGGCAAACTAGGTGGGTTCTTACAAAGCTTACAAAGCTTCCCTGCTCCAAAGAATAGGCAATTGCAGATGTCACAACAGCAGCATAATCAGCAAATTACGTCAGCTCATCAGCCGGAAAATGCAGAGTTTACTGAAGATGGTTCCACTGCTATGGAATCTCTTGTCATACCCCGTGACTTTTAAGCACGACTTGCAATACTTAAAAGTCAACTTTAAATGCAATTTAATTAATTTTGTAGGATGTGAGACTTAGTTACAAAAATATAGAAAAAAAACAAGAAAAGAGGTTAAAAGTAGAATTAAAGGTAATTAAGGAAAATTACCTAAATGGTCCCTACTAAAGGATAGAGGAGTTACACAACACTTAGTATAACTCCCCATTAATCTAAGGGGGACGGTTAAACAGACGAAAAAGGAAGAGAAACTGGCTGAAGGAAAAAAGAAGGAAGAGGAAAGGAAAAGAGAGAAAAGAGAAAGACAGAAGGGAAGAAGAAGAGGAGGAAGAACTTGCGGTCAACCTAAGTGCAATCCTTACCAAATTTTTGCAGTAAATTCTTAAGCTTAACTAGAAACAAAGGCAAGTAATCTTTCTATACGCTTTACGCAAATTTTGATACTTTAGGCCCTATGTTCTTACAAAGAGAAAACGTGGATCACACATTATTAGCTTTGGTTTGTTTATGTTGAATGCTTTACTATATGTAATTGTTGTTGTTGTTGATGGCGTACTTGTGATCTTTGTTGATAATATGCCCATAAAAGTGTTATCCGTAATATGTTCATTGTTTTGGTATAAGTTCTCGAGTTCATTAAGCACATCTTTGAGCGTAATTGCAGCAGGTTGAAGGATTTAGGATGACATTATTGTAGACTTGTTGTGTTGAAAGGTTTGAGGATATCCATTGGAGGTTCTGGGTGATAGAAGGTTTGGAATGGACACTATTTTACATGTTTAAGAATCAACTCTTGATAGTTGTGTGTTAAGCATGATGAATCTAGGTGCTAAGATGGATCTTGAGGGGTAAACATGAAAGAGGTGAAGAAGGAAGGAGATGGGAGGAAGTTACTGCAGAAAAACTAAAGTTCTGAACCGTCAGAACACTTCGAACAACTACATTAGGCGTTTCAAGACACATTAGGCGCCTAATGTAGGCGTTCAATGTGTCCCAGAGCATCCCTGTACACTTCGAACATCTACATTAGGCACTTCATGTAGGCGTTCGATGTATACGGCACATCCCTGAACACTTCGAATGCCTAGAATAGGCGCCTCATGTTCCCTTTAGGCGCCTCATGTGGCGTTCGAAGTATACTGAAAGTATTTTTGACCCTTTAGGCGCCCTATGTATGTGTAGTAACTCTATACACTTCCTTTGAACATAAAATGCAAGGGTATTTGAGGTGTAATTGTTGAATAGTTGGTAAGTTTGACTAAGTAAGAGTAAGATTGAGTCCCAAGGTAATTAGTGAGACGAACAGACTTGGAAAGATACGAACGTGGAGTGTTTGAGGTGCAAGACCATATACTTGATATGTAAGATGTGTGTGTATATGTTACATGTTTGATACGAAGTTGCATGAGCATCCTGCATCATGTCATGGGCACCTGCATTTGACTTGAGAATTGCTTTGCGACAGAACATGTGTTTACAAGAAAAGATTAAAGTTTTCGAAAGGCAAACTATGGCTGCTGGTTGGTCGTAGGGTATAAAAGTCACGCCTGCAAAAGCAGGGTTTAAAAGCATGACATGTGAATCAACAGAAGGGTATAAAATATTTTATGGGGCCGTGGACCTATCAGCACGGATATATAATATATGTAATGGGGCCGTGGACCTTTCAGCACGGGGTATAAAGTTATATGTTATGGGGCTGTGGACCTTTCAGCACGGGGTATAAAGTTTTGTTTGCTGTGGACTGATCACCCACAGGGTATAAAGTTCAGCTACGCGAAGAATATGATAAGAAGAGTTATGGAATGTTTTGTGAAATGACACGCATGACATGTTTATGGAAGAAGACATATGCATGGGTGTTGTGTGTGTTTTTAAAGAAGTACATGCATCATGATACACGAAGCATAAAAGTGGACATGCAAGAAATGTGACTAGTTTATGTCTCGTTTATGTGATATGTGGTTTTAATACATGTTTGTTCTCGTATTTGCATATCATTTATGTGATTTATCTGGTTTGAGGAACTCTTATAAAGATGCTATTTGCTAATCCGAGCACCTTATTTTGGCCAAGAAATTATACACTGGTGACTCGTCGTGTGTGATCCCGTAAGGTGTATAGATGGGTCACTTGCTGGCGATATTTTCGCTAAGAACAGATACTCTATTCCTTTTTAGGTGAGCCGGAATCTGAAATGATATTTGTCGAAGACGATGGCGAGTGGGCACAATGGGATGACGGGCATGGAAGTGATAGATGTTTGTTTACTCTCTTAAAGTTGGGAAACTCAATGTTTATTATATTGTATTGGAAGTTATGTTAGCCAGTTGATCAAACACCTTTTATTTCCGTTGTGTTTTCTGGTTACATTAATGATGGTGAAGTTTTAAATTTTACGACGCTTCTGTTGATTTATCTTACGTCATGAATGATGTACGCTTGATCTGCTTTGACGCTTCGTAGTTCTCATAGTAGACTACGGCGGGTGCACTGGTTCCGATGACAGTTTTGGGCCAGGGCTCTACAGGTGGTATCAGAGCCTAGGCTTCAGATCTATCTCGGAAACTTAGGTTCATGATCTTTTAGACACCTAAGATACGATTCTCCGTTATGGTCGATCCTTAGTTATAAGTACTGATTTCTCTAGAGTTTAAGTATGATCTGGGTTGGGTGTGTGCGAGCCCGTTTATCGTCTAAATTCGTATTAATAGTTTTACTACATACCTCACCCATTCTTATGCGTTCAAGTTTTCAGTAACCTCTTGTATTTACTGAATGCTAAATGTTGATCTTTCAGAGGAAATGCCTCCAAGAAGAGATAACGCAGGGAACTCCACCAACGAACAGGAGAACCAGCCACCACAAGTTGTTTTACCCTAGGTGCTCACTGATGCGCTAACGGTGATCGCACAGGGGTTTGCTCAACAGCATCAGCCTCCGCCTCCTCCACCACCCCAGCATAACATCTGGTTCTTTTATGGAGAGATGAGAAAGATGAGGGTGCCCGAGTTTGGAGGATGTACTGATCCTGAGGAGGCTCAGCACTGGTTGGCTGAGGTGGAGAAATGTTTTCGGCTAGTGCAAGTACCGGAGGAGATAAATGTTGATGTGGCCACACCTATTCTTAGTGGCAAGGCTGGTGAATGGTGGGACGGAATGGTGTTGAGAATGACCCCACCAATCTCATGGGCACTGTTTTGTGATGTTTTCCTAAAGTACTACGTATCGGAGACTGCGATATTGGAAAAGATAAGAGCGTTTGACGGATTGGAGCAAGGAAGGATGACGGTGTCGGAGTATGCAGATCATTTTCATGCCTTGGTCAAGTTTGCCCCTACAATTATGTCTGATAATCGGCTTAAGATGACGAAGTTTGAGAGGGGTTTGGACTCGAGGATACAGTCGGCGATAGTGAATGCGGGGATGAAAACTTATGAGGATATGCTAGATGCGTGTTTCCATGTCGAGAGTGATTTTCGCCGAGTAGCGGCAAGAGAAGCATGTGCAGGATCGTATGACAGAGGCAAAAGGACAAGAGAAGATGTGAGGGTTGGCGGTAGACGCGTACGTTGGGTCAAGATTCCGAAAAGAGGCCCGGTTGGAAATTTCCAGTGACTTTCACCCCAGAATCCAGTAGTTCAGCAGGCTATAGGAGTTTGTCCCCATTGCAACAAGAATCATGTCGGAGAGTGTAGAAAGGTGGCTGGAGCATGCTTCCGATGCGATCAACTGGGTCATATGATTAGGGACTGTCCGGAGATGAAGAAAAATACTCTGGGAGAAGCGGCTCAGCAGCCGAGAGCAAAGCCACGAGCAAATGCCCGTTTACATCTCATGACAGACACTGATGTGCAGGAGGCTACGGATGTAGTAGCAGGTACTATTTAAATTAAGTTTGAATCCTTATTGAATTAGGTATTTATGTGTTTAATCCTTTGTGTGAAACTTGATGTGGCCTTAGGTGCGGTTTTAGTAAATAAGATACCTACCAACGTGCTTTTCGATAGCGGCTCAAGCCACTCCTTTGTAGCGAAGAGATTCACTAAGCACCTTGGTAGCTTGCCATAATGGTTAGAAACTCCGTATCGTGTTCAAGTGGCTGGAGATCAAATTATGGTTTCGTACCAGCAGTACTGGGGTTACGAGTTAGAGTTTGAAGGAAAAACATTTTCCGCCACACTAATCCCTATTCAGATGTACGACTTTGAGATTATATTAGGAATGGACTGGTTGGCTAAGTATCACGCCAATATTGATTGTCGACTAAAGCAAGTGACAGTGAATAGTGCTAAGTGGAAGAGGTAACGTTTCAAGGAAATGCGGAACAAAAGAAAGTTCCCAAGAAGGTGTATGTGTCGGTTGCACAAGCATGCAAAGCCTTAAGGAAAGGTGCTATGGGATTCCTAGTGTATGCCATGGATGTTACTTAGGAGGTATCGTCTATCGAGCAAATTCCAGTGGTCAATGAATTTCTTGATGTGTTTCCGGAAGATTTACCAGGAGTACCACCCCCGAGGGAAGTCGAGTTCGAGATAAACTTGATCCTAGGAACTAAACCTATTTCGAAAGCCCTTATAGAATGGCCCCGACAGAGTTGAGAGAGCTGAAGGAACAACTGCAGGAGCTATTGGACAAGAAGTTTATTCGCCCTAGTGTGTCACCTTGGGGAGCGCCCGTTTTATTCGTGAAGAAGAATGATGGTAGCATGAGACATTGTATCGATTATTGAGAGTTGAATAAAGTTACCATAAAGAATAAGTATCCCCTTCCACGAATTGAGGATTTGTTTGATCAACTCAAGGGCGCCAAGGTCTTCTCTAAAATTGATCTCCGATCAGGGTATCATCAATTGAGGGTGAAGGCTGAGGACATCACAAAGACAGCCTTCCGCACACGATGTTTTTTGTGATGCCGTTCGGTCTCACAAATGCCGCTGCAGCTTTTATGGACCTTATGAATACCGTCTTTCGGGAACAGTTAGACAAGTTTGTAGTGGTATTCATAGATGATATTCTAGTGTATTCTCCTGATGAGCAAACTCACGCTGAGCATTTGAGAACCGTTCTAGGTATTTTGAGGCAGAAACAACTACACGTTAAGTTTAGCAAGTGTGAGTTCTGGCTAAGAAGTGTGGCTTTTCTAGGTCACGTGATATCGGAGGAGCGGATTGTTGTGGATCCAAAGAAGGTAGAAGCTATCACGGAATGGCCTAGACCTACTAATGTCACAGAAGTGCGAAGTTTCTTGGGTCTAACGGGGTATTATAGAAAGTTTGTTGAGGGATTCTCAAGGATAGCCGTACCTCTTAGTCGCCTTACTCAAAAGAAGTCCATGTTTGAGTGGATGGCAGAATGCGAGCAAAGCTTCACGGAGCTTAAGAAGAGATTAACGACAGCTCCAGTATTGGCTCAACCCTCTGGAACTGATGTGTTTGTGATTTATAGTGATGCATCGAAGAACGGTGTAGGTACGTAAACTATAGTATAAGGTTATTATCTTGTATACCAGTTAAGTTTAGACTAATACCTTGTTTGTAGGTTGTGTTTTGATGCAAAATGACCGAGTCATCGCATATGCCTCAAGACAGGTAAAGCCTTATGAGCAAAACTACCCAACACACGATCTTGAACTCGACGCAGTTGTATTTGCCTTAAAGATTTGGTGGCACTATTTATATGGAGAAAAGTGCACGGTATTCACGGACCACAAGAGTTTAAAGTATTTATTTTCTCAAAAAGAATTAAACATGAGGCAGCGGAGATGGTTGGAGTTGCTGAAAGACTACGATTTGACAATCTATTACCATCCAGGAAAGGCTAATAAAGTGGCAGATGCGTTAAGTAGGAAGTCCAGCCATGCGCGACAATCACCATTGGAAAGAGAGATAGAGGAATTTTGTTTAGATTTGATTGACTCCACGGTGAACGTACTGACAACATTGACCATCACACCAAGTTTGATTGAGCGGGTAAAAGAGTCTCAGAAGAAAGATTAGGCCCTAAATGAGATAACGGAAAGAATGAAACATGACCATATTAAGGGGTTTCGGATCAAAGAGGATGGGAGCCTATGGTTTAGAGAGAGACTGTGTGTACCTGATGTTGATGAACTTAGAAGAAACATTTTGCAAGAAGCTCACAGCTCAAGGCTATTAATACACCCTGGTAGCACCAAGATGTATAGAGATCTCAAGCAATATTATTGGTGGTCCGGAATGAAACGACATGTTGCTGAATTTATAGAAAGGTGCTTAGTTTGTCAACAAGTCAAGGCGGAACACCAATGGCCTGGTGGATTGTTGATGCCATTAGAAATTCTGGAATGGAAATGGGAACATGTCACGATGGATTTCGTAGCTGGATTACCAAAGGCAAGAAGTGGATATGACATGATTTGGGTCATCGTGGATCGTTTAACAAAGTCGGCACATTTCCTACTCGTTTCAAGTGAAGCACCTCTTGACAAGTTAGTGAATGTATATATGGAGAATATTGTTAGCTTGCATGGTGGTCCAGTAAGTATAGTGTCCGACCGAGATTCACGGTTTACATCGAAGTTTTGGACAGTATTCCAGAAAGCCATGGGTACAGAATTAAGGTTGAGTACGGCGTATCATCCCCAAACCGATAGGCAGTCCGAGTGGACTATTCAGACTTGGAAGATATGCTAAGGGCTTGCGTTTTGGATTTTAAATGGAGTTGGCATGGAATGGTAAAGTTAATGGAGTTTTCATATAACAACAGTTACCACAGTGCAATTGATATGGCTCCTTTTGAAGCTTTGTAGTGAAGGAAGTGTAGGTCCCTGGTTTATTGGGATGAAGTAGGCGTGAGGACCATCACCGGACCTGAACTTTTGGAGAAGACGTTGAAAAAGATGAAAATCATTCGGGAAAGACTCAAGGTGGCTCAGGATTGCAACAAAAGTTGGGCAGATTCCAAACAACGACCATTGGAATTTAATGTGGGTGAAAAAGTCTATTTGAGGGTATCACCTACGAAGGGAATTATGAGGTTTGGAGTCAAGGGCAAGCTAAGTCCCCGCTTTATTGGTCCCTATGAAATACTGGGCGTTACCTCCGGTGTTGGCGCAAGTTCACAACGTATTCCACGTGTCACAATTAAGGACATATGTGGCGGATCCAAGTCATGTACTTGAAGCCCAACCTTTGGAACTCAAGGACGATGTTACATACGAAGAGATACCCAAGAAAATTTTAGACCGAATGGATCAAGTGTTGAGGAAGCGGGTGATTCCTTATGTAAAGGTCTAGTGGAGCAACCACACAGAACATGAAGCCACTTGGGAACTCGAAGAACAAATGTGGGAGAAGTATCCTCAACTCTTTGACAAAGGTACATAAGTTTCGAGGACGAAACTTTTTGTAAGGGGGGTGGAATGTCATACCTCGTGAATTTTAAGCACGACTTGCAATACTTAAAAGTCAACTTTAAATGCAATTTAATTAATTTTGTAGGATGTGAGACTTAGTTACATAAAATATAGAAAAAAAAACAAGAAAAAGGGGTTAAAAGTAATTAAGGAAAATTACCTAAATGGTCTCTACTAAATGATAGGGGAGTTACACAACACTTAGTATAACTCCCTATTAATCTAAGGGGGGACGGTTAAACAGTGGAAAAAGGAAGAGAAACCGGCTGAAGGAAAAGAGAAGGAAGAGGAGAGGAAAAGAGAGAAAGGAGAAAGAGAGAAAGGAAGAAGAAGAGGAAGAACTTGCGGTCAACCTAAGTGCAATCCTTACCGAAATTCTGCAGTAAATTCGTAAGCTTAACTAGAAACAAAGGCAAGTAATCTTTATGTACGCTTTACGCAAATTTTGATACTTTAGGCCCTATGTTCTTACAAAGAGAAAACGTGGAACACATTAGTAACTTTGGTTTGTTTATATTGAATGCTTTACTGTATGTAATTTTTGTTGTTGTTGATGGTGTATAGTCATGTTCTTTGGGACAATTTCTGAAAATGTTTATGTTGTGATCATTGTTGATAATATGCCCATAAAAGTGTTATCCGTAATGTGTTCATCGTTTTGGTATAAGTTCTTGAGTTCATTAAGCACATCTTAAGTGTTTTGAGCGTAATTGTAGCAGGTTGAAGGATTTAGGATGACATTATTGTAGTCTTGTTGTGTTGAAAGGTTTGAGGATATCCGTTTGAGGCTATGGGTGATAGAAGGTTTGGAATGGACACTATTTTACATGTTTAATAGTCAACTCTTGATAGTTGTGTGTTAAGCATGATGAATCTAGGTGCTAAGATGGATCTTGAGGGGTAAACATGAAAGGGGTGAAGAAGGAAGGAGATGGGAGGAAGTTACTGCAGAAAAACTGCAGTTCTGAACTGTCATAACACTTCAAACACCTACATTAGGCGCTTCAAGTCACGTTAGGTGCCTAATGTAGCCGTTCAATGTGTCCCAGAGCATCCCCGTACACTTCGAACACCTACATTAGGCGCTTCATGTAGGCGTTCGATGTATACGGCACATCCCCGAACACTTCGAACGCCTAAAATAGGCATCTCATGTCCCCTTTAGGCGCCTCATGTGGCGTTTGAAGTATACTGGAAGAATTTTTGACCCTTTAGGCGCCCTATGTATGTGTAGTAACTCTATACACTTCTTTTGAACATAAAATGCAAGGGTATTTGAGGTGTAATTGAGGAATAGATGGTAAGTTTGACTAAGTAAGAGTAAGATTGAGTCCCAAGGGAATTAGTGAGACGAACGGACTTGGAAAGATACAAACGTGGAGTGTTTGAGGTGCAAGACCGTATACTTGATATGTAAGATGTGTGTGTGTATGTTACATGTTTAATACGAAGTTGCATGAGCATCCTGCATCATGTCATGGGCACCTACATTTGACTTGAGAATTACTTTGCGAAAGAACATGTGTTTACAAGAAAAGATTAAAGTTTTCGAAAAGCAAACTATGGTTGCTGGTTGATCGCAGGGTGTAAAAGTCACACCTGCGAAAGCAGGGTATAAAAGCGTGACCTGTGAATCAACAGCAAGGTATAAAATATTTTATAGGGTCGTGGACCTATCAGCATGGATATATGATATATGTAATGGGGCATGGACCTTTCAGCATGGGGTATAAAGTTATATGTTATGGGGCCGTGGACCTTTCAGCACGGGGTATAAAGTTATATGTTATAGGGACGTGGACCTTTCAGCACGGGGTATAAAGATCTGTTTGCTGTGGACTGATGACCCACAGGGTATAAAGTTCTGCTACGCGAAGAATATGATAAGAAGAGTTATGGAATGTTTTGTGAAATTACATGCATGACATGTTTGTGAAAGAAGACATATGCATGGGTGTTGCGTGTGGTTTTAAAGAAGTACATGCATCATGATACACGAAGCATAAGAGTGGACATGCAAGAAATGTGACTAGTTTATGTCTCGTTTATGTGATATGTGGTTTTAATACATGTTTGTTCTCGTATTTGCATATCATTTATGTGATTTATATGGTTTGAGGAACACTTATAAAGATGCTATTTGCTAATCCGAGCACCTTATTTTGGGCAATAACTTATACACTGGTGTCTCGTCGTGTGTGATCCTGTAAGGTGTATAGACGGGTTACTTGCTGGCGATATTTTTTCTATGAACAGCTACTCTATTCCTTTTCAGGTGAGCCGGAATATGAAATGATATTTGTCGAAGACGATGGCGAGTGGGCTCAATGGGATGACGGGCATGGAAGTAGATAGATGTTTGTTTACTCTCTTAAAGTTGGGAAACTCAATGTTCATTATGTTGTACTGGAAGTTATGTTAGCCAGTTGATCAAACACATTTTATTTCCGTTGTATTTTCTGGTTACATTAATTATGGTGAAGTTTTAAATTTTATGACGTTTCCGCTGATTTATCTTACGTCATGAATGATGTACGCTTGATCTGCTTTGACGCTTCATAGTTCTCACAGTAGACTACGACGAGTGCACTGGTTCCGATGACAGTTTCGGGCCGAGGCGCTACATCTCTACCTCAGACTTTTGCAATTTCATTTGCTTCGCTCAATGACGCTAGTGGTGCTCCTGGTATTGACTTGTCCTCCATGGCGCAGAATCATGCTATTCTTCAGAGCCTTCCAGAAGCTATTTCAATTTTGATTTTTTTTAATATTGAAAATAGTATACACAACCTTGGTTAAAGTCAGATTAAAAGTGGGGTTAATTCCGGTCAAAGGTTGATTTCAGCAGTCAACGGTAGACAAACAGGTCATCCGAATGCCATGTGTTAATTTCACCTATAAGTCCGGATGTCAGGTGTTAATTTCACCTATAAGTATGGCTGGTAAGTGAGTTTCATGAAAGACTGGATGCTACTTAAAATTTTGTAGCAAAGTATAAATACCAGGAGCAATTAACTCTTGTTTGAAATTCAAAAATTAGAACAAAAAGGTCATGCTAAAATCGGTTGGAGCATGCCAGCCAATTTCTCCTTGATCCAGCCATGTTTGGAGTAGCCAATGAGGTCTTGGAGAGCTAATTTGATGATTAGGATGTGGTTGAAGTTGAATTCAAAAGTTGGGTGAAGTTTGAATTCAAATTGAGTTTTAATTTGAATTCAAGTTTGGGTTCAATTTGAGTTTTACTCTCATCCGTTTTTTCGTCAACTTGGCCGTGTGATAAGATGATGATGATGTTGTTGAATTTGTTTCTTTGAATTTGATGATATGGTGGCTGGCCCTTTTGTGGATGTGATACGATGAATTTGGCTTGAATTAAACTTGAAATTGAACCCTATCTTGTCTTCAAAAGGAGGCCGAAATTGAGTTGCTAGAATTCCTCAAAACATTGCTTTGGATAGAACATTCTTCTTCAGACAAACATTCCTTGGGGGACAAATATTCTCTGGACAAAGGTTGCTCTAAAAATTCTCTAGATCATGCCCTTTAAACCTCATCTTCAAAAACACTCTTCCTCCAAATTGGCAACATTCCTTTTGTCTCTCATTCTAGAACTCCGTTTGACTCGAAATTTAGCATGTACCTGCTTGCCTACAAGACAAACACATAGAAACAAGAATCACAAGAAAATGCGACAAAATCAAAATAACAAACACATACACATGCAAGATACCTAACGTTCATAATGTAGGTTTAATAAGGTGAACCCAATGAACATCAGGTTCATCATGCACATACATATACAAGAAGGTTCTAACTTGATGTCCAAGTTCTCTTGCTCTCCTTCTTGTTATAGGACCTATGACCTCCTGATGGGACACTGATCCTTATCAATCCCCCTTCCTCAAGAGTGTTTGTCCTCGAATCAAAGGGTTCATTAGTGAAAAGGGTTAGGTCAGCAACATTGAAAGTAGAAAAAACAGAACCATACCTCTCAGGAAGATCAAGGACATTGGCATTGTCACCTAAGCGTTTTAAGACTTGCAATGGCCCATCTCCTCTGGCCAAAAACTTTGATTTCCTTTCGTTAGGAAACATCTCTTTGCGTAGATGTAACCAACCAAATCACCTGGTTCAAACACGACTCGTCTTCTATGTTTGTTGGCTCGTTTTGATAAGCTTTGTTTTTCTTCTCAAGTTTGGCTTTAACGTTTTCATGCAATTTCATTATCTTTTCAGCTTTTTGTTTACCATCGAGACTTGTATGTTCATGTACAGGAATGGAATCAAATCAAAATGAGACAAGGGGTTAAAACCATACACAATTTCAAATAGACAATGTAAGGTACTGTGATGAAGACTCCTATTATATGCAAATTCAGTATATGGTAAACAATCTTCCCAGTGTCTGAGATGCTTTTGCAAGATGGCACGCAAAAGTTGCGATAGAGTACAGTTAACAACCTCAGTTTGTCCATCAGTTTGTGGGTGAGGAGTGGTAGAAAACAACAATTGAGTACCAAGTTTAGCCCACAAAACATGCCAAAAATGACATAGAAATTTCGTATCCCTATAACTCACAATGGTACGTGGCATTCCATGCAATCTTATAATTTCTCTAAAAACAAGTCAAACATGTGTGGCATCATCTACTTTCTCGCACGCAATTAAGTGCGCCATTTTTGAAAACCTATCTACAACAACATAAATGCTATCCCGTCATCCTCAAAATCTAGGAAGTCCTAAAACAAAGTCCTTTGAAATGTCAATCCAAGGGGAATCAGGGACAGGTAAAAGTGTGTAAAGGCCATGTGGTTGAGATTTGGATTTTGCTTGCTTGCAAGTGATGCAACTACCACACAACCTCTCGACATCTACGTGCATGTGTGGCCTGCAGAAATGTTCCTTAAGGGTTTTGAGGGTCTTGAACACTCCAAAATGGCCTATTAATCCTCCTCCATGAGCTTCTCTAACCAACGCTTCTCGCAGGGACGATTGTGGGACACATAACTTATGCTCCTTAAAGAGGTCGCCCTCATGCATGTAGAATTTTCTGAAAAGGGCCTCTTGACATGCCTCAAAGATTGTGTCGAAATCATGATCATTGGCATATAGGTCCTTAAGTGACTCGAAGCCTAAGAATCGAGAGGATAAAGTAGTCACTAGTGTGTACCTCCTAGAGAGGGCATCAGCAACTATATTGTCTTTTCCTTGTCTGTACTTAATCACATAAGGGAATTGTTTAATAAACTCTACCCACTTGGCATGTCCCTTGTTTAGCTTCCCTTTCCCTTTCAGGTACTTCAGGCTTTCATGGTCAGTGTGGATCACAAACTCTCTAGGTTGAAGGTAGTGTTGTCAATACTGCTCCAATACCTACTCAACTTGCATCACATTCAATTTCAAAAGTCTCATCGAAGTTGGGTAACCTAAGGATAGGTGCGGTGGTTAGCCTCCTTTTAAGTTCATCAAATGCCTGTTGTTGTGGCTTGTTCTACTGAAAAGGTGCATCCTTTTGGACAATCTCATTTAGGGGTGCAGCTACAGATGAAAAATCTTTTACAAATCTCTTATAGAAGCTCGCAACTCCGTGGAAGCTGCACACTTCCCCTACAGTTTTAGGTGTAGGCCACTCCACAATGGACCTAACCTTATCCTCATCAAATTTACTAGGAGTTCCTCTACTTGCCTTTGAGTTTCCATGGTTTCCTCAGGGTTGGCTCTATAGGATGGTCTGTTTGGTAGGACAGCTCTGGTGACAAAGTCTATCTGGTGTTCTATCTCTCGTATAGGTGGTAATCCGGATGGTGTGTCAGTGGAAAATAGAACATCGTACTCCTGTATAAAGGATGCAAGAGAGGTATGTATGTCGGGTGGTAAGTCTTCTACCGAAAGGTAACACGCCTTGGAAATGAGGATGAGGACGGTTTGGTTGTTATAAAGGGCTAGTGTGACCTCTCTTTTCTTTGCAAAATCCCCACACTTCTTTTTGGAATCAATGATACCTATGAGTACTACCTCTTTTCCCTTACTTTCTTGTTTCTTACTTTCACTTTCATGCATTCCACGAATTTTTGCTCTGCTTCCTTTTCCTTATGGTCGGTCCTAGACTTAGACTTACGTTGTTGATCTTCGTGGACCATATGGGGTGCGAGTGCATGCAACTTGTACAATTTACCATTTAATTTGAAATAATAACAATTCAAATATCCATCATATGTCACATGTCTATCGAATTGGCATGGTCTACCAAGTAAGATATGACTAGCATGCATTGGAGCAACATCACAGAGAATATCATCTTTATAACAACCAACGTTAAGAGAAATGCTTATGACACTAACTTTATCATAATCCTTTAACCATGCAAGTTTGTAGGGGTGAGGGTGATTAGTCATAGGAAAATTCAATTTTCTAACCAATTAATTACTAGCTACATTTGCACAAGAACCGAAATCAATGATCATAGTGCACACTTTACCATTTATCATGCAATGGATATGGAATATGTTTTCTCTATGTTGTTCATTATCATCTAATTTCGGATATGCATTCAAAGCTCTACGCACAACAAGGAATTCCTTAGTGTCATAATCATCTTGCGCGCCTAAGTCCTCTTCGAGTTCAGTTTCATTATCATGCTTTGATTACTTTTAATGCTCGGACTCAGTCATATATTGATTAGTTTCCTCAATTAACAAGACTCTTTTAACGTTAGGACACTCTCTTACTATGTGACCACGACCTTGACACTTAGAGTTAACGTCCCGAAACCTACTGAGGGATCAAATGAATTCCTCGTAGAGGCTTTTTGTTTGTCTCTGTCATCCTGCTTTTGTTTGCCTTGCACACGGTTGTCAAACCTTTGAGACCCACTTTGGTCACGTGTGTGGGCTCCTATAGACCGTGAGCTTCCAATTCCTGAAGACCTGCTTGGAACTTTGAAGAAGATTAATTAGTACGATAAACGAATTGAAATTGGAGGAACTACGTACGTTTAGCTGTTGCTCAATCTTCTCAGCCATGTGGACCATGGACGTTAGGTCAAGATAAGTTTGAAGTTCAACCTTCTGGGCAATCTCACTGTTTAGTCCATGTAAGAAGCAAGCCTTGGTGGCTTCTTCAGGTTCCTACAAATTGGATCTTTCCAACAAGATTTCTAATTCTTTGAAAAATTCATCCACACTTTTGGAACCTTGTTTTAAGTTTTGCAAACTTGTTAAAATAGAACTTCCAACGTTGTTTGGGATAAATCGATGTCTTATTTCAAATTTCATTTCTTCCCATGTAACAATTGGAGGTTGTTTTAGTCCTATTTCTACACAAATTTGTACACCAATTTAATGTGTTGCTGGAAAACTCAATATAAGCGTACCTCAAATTTTGTAACGCTATAGTTGGTACAAGAAAAGATTAAATCAACTTTCGTTTCCCACTCCAAGTATTCCTCCACATTACTTTTACCATAAAACGTTAGAATACTTATTTTTGTTTTTAGAAAATCGTCATCTTGTGGGTGAAGGGGGTAATGTCGTCTTTGGTAACCACGGGGAGCGTGGTCATCAAAGTCATTCTCATCCTTTTCAAATAGATTATAATCGTCATTAGACCTTCTCTGAGCATGTCTTCTTTGCTGTTGTAGAGGTACAAACCTTCTTGGCTCAATGTGTGGTGGTCTATGGATCTCCTCCTCAACTTTTTCTTGTGGAGGCCGTCGCTCTTGGGGAGTAGGAGCGGCCCTGCTGGTTCCTTGGCCATCACTTGACCTTTGGCTCCTTTCAACATCTTCCAACCTTTGTTTGATTATTTCGTTATCGAGCATAAGTTTCTTTAACATTTTTAGCATTTGTTTCTGCGTGTTGTCATAAGGCTCAACCTCCTTTGACTTGTTAAGCAAAGAGTGAGTGCTATCCTCCATGTCACACCTAAAGTGAACAAATAACAAGAACGAAAAGAAAGAAAAGAAACAAACTAACACAAAAAAAAAGCAAACGTGAACTGTTTAGTGAAAACAAAATACGAGCACTCCTCTTTCTTTTATTTCCACTCTGTTACCACTTTGCTTGTTTTTCAATCTGAGGTTACTAAAGTTCAAATTGATCAATTAAGAAAGGTGTTTTCCAAGTCTTCTCCCAATCACACTGGTTTCCACTTGTCTCACCCTTTGGCTTCAAAGTTGCTCCAACTTATTTCATCGCCTTCTTGTGCCTATCCAGTTACTTTTCCATTGAAATAAACTCAAATGACAATAAGAATGTAATTCCAAAAGGGTGCAAACCCGTGGGGTGTCAACTAGCAAATGTTGTGAATAAATAACGCCGAATAGTACCAAAACAAAATCAATAGAGAGACACAAACTTGAACTTTTCCACTAAGATTCAAGGAATATAAGAAACCAAAATCATGTCTAAGGCTGAACCAAAGATTACTTAAGGGTTGTCGTGGGCAATCTTTAGCTAATTTTGATTCTATGCACTTATATCCACAATATGGTTCAAATCATGCAACAATGAAGCATCCAAGTGTGTAATTCATTCAATAGTTTTAGTGTATTTAAGAATAAATGTGGGGTACGGTCACAGCTAGCAAGGATGAAAGATGGTACCACAAATTGCACTAAAAGTTTCCAATAGCGTACAAACAGCTTTTCCCCTTATCTTTCTCTTACTTTCTTTGCTTTTCTTACTGAGGTTTGTATAAGAAAGTCTCAGTTTTCAGTAATCTAAATTTTTTTAAGGGGTAAAATCGTAATTTCACCTTGTTTGTCCAATTTCTGGACAAATCCGTGCAGTCAGCTATCTTTTTCAGTAATATACCTTCAATTATGTAAAAACAACCTTGAGAATATCTCAGTTCTGGGCGAAAGACAATGGAGTTGGAAAAATTAGGGTTTCCAAGAGTGGTTCGGCCCAAGTGGGGGTTTGAGAGGATGAAGGGTGTAGGACTCAGTTTGTTCGGTAAAAAGGCCTACATCTAATGGGAAATAATGTTATGTGAGGTTATTTTGGATGTGGGGTGAGTTTCGGTAGTGTTAAGGTAAATATCCAAAACTAGGGTTTTGAAATTAGGGTTTGGTTCGGTTGTTTTAGCCTTTTCGGTTCAATACGGTTTTGGAATGGCATTCACATGCATGAACAGCAGGATTGAAGATGAAATCAATCACAATATGAGGCTGAAATTAATAGCTTCAGTGGGAACTAGATGCATTGAGACCTAGGCGGCTTTGTTGGCAATTATCGCAGTTTTATGAGGCTGAAATTAACCTAGATGCAAAGATCCTTGCTTGTTCAAGTTTGATGAAGAAAATTCAGAAAATTGACACTAAAAGATATGAAGCAAATGACACTTAAACGATTAACAACAATGAGTAACTAAATGCAAAATTCAGAGTAGGACCGTTGGAATAAAAGACGGTTTTTTTATATGAAAGACACCAAATGACGTGAAGAATATAGTAGTATAAAGGACAAAAGACCGAGTATAAATGGACACAAATGAAAAGGAAATGGTGGAACAGAGTAACCTGTCTCTGATAACAAATGATGCATGAATCTGTGGGCTCTTAAGCTTTCAACTTTGAAGGATAATAACCTAGGTTTTTAGTGCAAAACCATGAAAACAAAGTCTCACAAGATATGGAGAAAAGATCAAAAATATTTCATAAATGTGCTAATCCCTCTACTCGGCTGAAAGGCCTTATATAATACAAAATACATGCCTAACAAACCTAGAGATAACCAAATGTTATCTCCAAAAACTACCTAGAAAACGTTTGAAATGAATTTGAAAGTTGATAATTGTTCGAAATTCAAAAACTAGAACAAAAAGGTCTTGCTAAAATCAGTTGGAGCATGTCAACCGATTTCTCCTTGATCCAGCCGTGCTTGGAGTAGCCAATGAGGTCTTGGAGAGCTGATTGATGATTCGGATGTGGTTGAAGTTGAATTCAAAAGTTGGGTGAAGTTTGAATTCAAATTGAGTTTGAATTTGAATTCCAGTTTGGGTTCAATTTGAGTTGTAATCTCATCCTTTTTTTCCTTCAACTTGGCCATGTGATAGGATGATAATGATGTCGAATTTGTTTCTTTGAATTTGATGATATGTTGGTCGGCCCTTTTGTGGATGTAATAGGATGAATTTGGCTTGAATTTAAAACTTAAAATTGTACCCTATCTTGTCTTCAAAAGGAGGCCGAAATTGAGTTGCTAAAATTCCTCAAAATATTCCTTTGGATAGAACATTCTTCTAGAGACAAACATTCCTTGGGAGACAAATATTCTCTGGACAAAGGTTGCTCTAAATATTCTCTAGATCATGCCCTTTAAACCTCATGTTCAAAAACATTCCCTTTGACCTCCAAATAGACAACATTCCTTTTGTCTCCTCTCAGGGAACATGCCTTTAAAACTCATTTTAGAACTATGTTTGAATTGAAATTTAGCATGTACCTGCTTTCTTACAAGAAAAACACATAGAAACAAGGATCACAAGAAAACGAGATAAAATCAAAATAAAAAACACACTCACACACGCAAGATACTAAACGTACATAGTGTTGTTCAGTAAGGTGAACCCGATGAACCTCAGGTTCATCTTGCACATGCCTATACAAGAAGGTTCCAACTTGATGTACAAGTTCTCTAGCTCTCCTTCTTGTTATAGGACCTATGACCTCCTGATCGGATCCCTGATCCTCGTCAAGCTTCGATAGCAACAAGATTAATTGTAGACTAGGTGGCTTTTTCCCAGGATGTTTAAGCTTTTTGTGGTGGCTGAAATATACTATCATGAAAAGCCCCTAAATGTTCAAGTTTGTTAAGCAAAGATAAGAACTTTGATAGCAATTGTGATGGAAAAACAGTAGGGAAAATGTTTAATGCAAGGCAGCTAAGATGATCAAAGCCTTATGATATATTCGATGGTAAAGATGATATCTTTTACGCCAATTGTGAACCTCACGGATCTTGAGCAACCCAAGAATGTTTCTTATCTTTCTTTATACAAAAAGGAAATGAATAACTTTTGGATGGTGGAGGGATGATGGTGAGAAATCAGATTGGTGGTGAGTACAAGCATGACATAAAAACGAAATGATGAAGAATGAAAAGAGTGAGCTTGCTCTGATACCAATTGATGCAAGCACAAGTAGGATCCCATTCTTATATCCAAGCTTCTCCTCCAACAATGGGTTAGGTACGAAGGAGCCAAGCTCCTCCTTGCTTACAATGACTTAGGGTCGGCTGAATTGAGAAACCAAGCCTTGAAGAATGGTGTGTACTAGGCAAATGATAAACACTCTCCTAGGCAGCATTAACCTTGTCTTGGCAATAACCCTCAAATATGCTCAAACTTTGAATGTTTTTTTACTTGATTTTTAGTGAGAATTCACGAAAACAAAGTGCAGCTTCTCAATGGAGAAAGCAACAAAACTTTCATTTCAAAAAACAAGTTGAATCCAAATTGCACCACAAAACGACTTTAGCACTTTAACTAGAAATAGAACCTAGACTAAGACCTATCCTAGTCAAAGACACAATGAAAAACATCTATTCTTGTCTTTAGGGCCCGATTTCAACGGTTGGAACATCTTAAAACCACTTAATGAGTCAATCTCCAAGAGCACAACAAAAGGCTGGATTTTAGGCTGAACAGGCGCTTCTGGTTGACGTGCCTTTTCCAGCATATACAAGCCGAATTTGTAGGATGAGTCCTGCATTAGTATTTTAGTTCACGTCCTGAGCTTGAAGTTTGCATTTTGAATGACTCAGTTTGGAGCTTGTATGACAGAGTTCTGCATCCACAAAATCCATACAGTTTTCAGCTCTTTTTCAGCACACTTTGTGTAGAACTCCTCCAAACTATACATGGCTTCAGTACGGGTTTGGCACCTCCAACAACCTCAAAATAACCGTACAAAGCCAACAAAAGACAACAATGATCAAGCTAGAAGTGTACAATCAGTTTGGTTACTTAAATGAGAAATTAACACAAGCTAAACGTCCCATTGGTTACTTAAATGAGAAATTAAAAGATGCCCAATTTAATTATTCCACATATGATAAAGAGTTGTATGCATTGGTAAGATCTTTGCAAACTTGGCAGCATTACTTGCAACCTAAGGAATTTGTCATTCACACGGATCATGAATCCCTTAAGTATCTTAAAGGCCAAGGAAAGTTGAATAAAAGACGTGCTAAATGGGCAGAATTTATTGAACAATTTCCTTATGGGTTTAAATATATGCAAGGAAGGATAATGTAGTAGCTGATGCATTGTCTAGGAGGTATTCCTTGATTACGACATTGTCTTCTTGTTTGCTTGGATTTGAAACGATTAAGGAGTTATATATGCTAGCGATCATGATTTCCATTCTATCTACGCGGCATGTGCTGAATCATCTTTTGGTAAGTTCTACATTCATGACGGATTCTTGTTTAGGGAAGGTAAGTTGTTCATACCGCAATCATCTTTACATGAATTGCTTGATAAGGAGGAACATGGAGGCGGCCTTATGGGTCACTTTGGTGTCTTTTAAGTCTTTAGAGGCATTGTGTGAGCATTTGTTATGGCCCCACATATGTGCAGATGTTGAAAAGATTTATGCTCGTTGCATTACATGTAAGCAAGCAAAGCCTAAGTTGCATCCACATGGTTTATATCATCCACTACCCGTAACCCTTTTACCTTGGGGTGATGTTAGTATGGACTTTGTTCTAGGACTGCCAATATCAAAGACGGGTAAGGATAGTGTCTTTGTTGTTGTGGATCATTTCTCTAAGATGGCTCACTTCATATCATGTAGAAAAGTGGATGATGCATCGCATGTTGCTGATTTGTTCTTTAAGGAAGTTGTTTATTTGCATGGTATGCCTAGAACTATTGTTAGTGATAGAGATACAAAATTTTTGAATCACTTTTGTCGTTTCCGTTGGGGTAAGTTGGGTACTACACTCTTATTTTCTACTACTGCTCATCCACAGACTCACAGTCAAACCAAAGTAGTAAATAGGACGTTGTCTCAGCTTTTACGTGCTTTAATTCAGAAGAACTTAAAGAATTGGGAAGATGTTTTGCCATATATTCAGTTTGCATATAATGGGAGTGTGCATAGTGGTACTTTGTATTTTCCTTTTGTGATTGTTTATGGCTTCAATGCCCTTTTCCCACTTGAGTTATTGCCTATACCTACAAATGAAAAAGTCAGCCTAGATTGTAAGGCAAAGGCTGAATTGGTGAAGAAGTTACATGCCAAAGTGAGATTACAGATCGAAAAGAAGAACAAGCCGTATGCTAATCAAGCCGACAAAGGAAGGAAGAGAATTGTCTTTGAGCCAGACGACGTAGTATGGTTGCATAAAGAGCGGTTTCCTAATGAGATAAAATGTATGTTGATGCCAAGAGGTGATGGTCCTTTCAAGGTTCTTGAGAGGATCAATGAAAATGCCTACATCATTGACCTCACGCAAGGTAAGTACGGTTCTGTCTTGAATACTTTTCATGCTTGTGATCTATCTCCTTCTAATGATGCTTTAGATTTGAGGTCAAATCCTTTTAAGGTACAGGTGCCAAGCGGCAACAAAGACGAGGCAAGTCGAGGTCAAATGACAAGAAATATGACAAAGAGTTTGAGCCATGAAGTTGATGCATTCTTGTTCAGACATATGCCAGACGAGCCTATGAACAAAGAGGGTTGTTGGGTTCACCTACCTGAGCCAATCTTTGAATTTTTATGTGTTGTAATATATATGAGTCATTTGTATTATTTCTTTCATTGCTTGAGTCGTTTGTCTAATGTTTCTTATTTGTAAAAGTTGTTTCGGCCTTGCATGACCAAACCTTGAGTCATTTAGCTTGTTAGGCCTTTATAGTTTTTTATTATGTTTCTATGTTTATTAGAATTGTTTTGAATACTTGTAAGGTTGTTGGAGACGTTTGAAGACCAAAGGAGTTAAAGAGAAGCAGGCCTATTTTCGGAATGTAATTTTCAGATAGGACTAGTTTTAGTACAACAACCTTGTCTCTTCAACTACAAGGTCAAATCAAGTGATTCAAATTTTATTGTAAATACAAGACAAAGATCTAACACATTCGTGTTTTGCACATTTCCGATATCTATCTTCATCATGGCAAAAAATAGTGTTGAAGTTCAAGTACTGTTTCTGCCAAATTCTATGACACACGTTTAGTATTTTAGACTTATGTCTTCAATAAGTGGACCAAATTCCGAGAAATGCATATGTTTTTTATTATTCACTCGATGGGATACAATTCTCTAAAAGAAGTCAAGACCTAATTCGAGCTGCAAGTGATCCAAAAATAGGCCACAAGTCAGACAATTTTTCAGGAGTCCATACTGAAAACATTCTGGACACCAAAACTTTGGAGGGCCATATCTAACTTGTCCCATGTCCAAATGAGGTGATCGAAGGGCCCAAATTGAATTTCAGATCATGATCTACAATTATCAAGAAGGGATAATGACCAAAATCGGCTTCTAGAAGGGTCAAACTTTTTGCCAACAGATTGCACATTTTTAGCCCATTTTTGTAGCCTTTTGACTAGACTTTTGAGTAGCATTTTCTTTAGCACTGTAGACTAGACTTTTTTTAAGTCTCCTTGGCCTTATTTAAAGGGGTCATGGCCGGTCTTAGCATGTAGAAAAAGTTGGAGAATTGTTCATAACAATACTTAGGCAAAAAGAGCCTACTTTCTCTTCATAAAAAACTTGTGAGTTTTACTTTGATTTTCTTAAGAATAACTTGAGTGTTTCCTTTGTTTCTTTGAAGATCAAAGTTAGAATCCAATCAAGGTGTGAGCAACCTTGTGGGGGATATCCAGGATCAACGGTATGCTGTCTAAGAGGGTGCAAACTTGCTTGGAAAACGGGTAACTTTTGAAGTAACTTTTAAAGAAAGGAGGCCCGAACAAAAACCTTGGTGACCAACGGCTAGGAGAGAGTTAAACTCTTGACTATAACTGTTAAGGTTCCAAGTGTTAAAGGAGAGGACCCGTACAAGGCGTGACAACCGCGCATCACTTTCAGGCCTTAGACAGTTGAACACAAACATGTAACCACCAGGATCATACACATATGTGATATAATAGATATCAAAGAAATCAGATGCTCAACATTATCACAAGTCAATAGGATTTGAAAAATGACATGGTATGTTGTGACAACGTTTTCATCATTTGTTTGTTCTTTACACACGTATTTAATGACTCTCCTAGATTGTTCTTCAGTTGAAAATTTTGTGTGGCTGTATACAAATGTGTTATGAAAGTAATAAGTGTCACACATCAATGTAAGCCAAGGTAAAGGTTCACTTTCTACCTCCTATAAATCATCATGTAAAGCCTCCATATTTTCATTCAAAACTAACATACCACCATAGGAGTTAAGCTCAAAGGCATTATCCTCAATGCTTAAATCAGTTTTACTTAACTCCTCACAAGTTTCTACAACTTGTGATTCAAGAACCACAGCAAGTTCTTCAGACAGTTCAACAACATCTACATGTAACACTTCACAAGTGTATGTTGTCTGACAAAAAGAATCAGTATGCATTCATCATATACATTAAGTGTTTCATGCTTATTTACTCTAGGTAAATCATGGATTAGGATGAACACTTAAAACATGTATATCTTGCTCGATTTCAGTTTGTAAATCAAGTTCACATTCTTAATTCTTATCTACGGTTTTATTGTGATTCAACATTTGATTCACGGAAAACCTTAATTCTTGAGCTTGTAATGCAAGGAGAACAGATTCACAATCTTTCATGGTTTTCTCAAATTCATTGCATCTTGTTAGTACATCTCTTAATTTATCATCGTATCTACGTAGATTATTTTCTATAGATACAACTTTTTCAAACATAGCTCTAAGTGATGCAAATTGTTCATCTACCATGTGATTAATGACATTCTCATTTAGAACCTTAACATTAAGGTTTCCTCATTTTCAAAACGATATACATTTATTCTTTCTATTCATCAAACATTTCTTCATAGTACTGAGCTACACTCATTTCCTCTTGGGAATGAGTTTGACACCTTGGTGCTCTACTACGCCAATGGTCTATCCATAAACCATTTATCTTACCAAAGTGTGTCATTCATGAACTGAGTTCTGTCATATCTTTTTTATGGCAAAGAACACCCTATAGTGTTCCAACGGTGTCATAAGTACTCATGATAGTTGACAAGTAAAGAAATCCAACCAAAAAGTTAACAAGATATTTATTTCTAATTTAAGTTGACAATTGATCAAACAATAATCTTGGACTATCTAAGAATCAAAGAAGGATATAAGTCAAGTGATGTTTTGGCTGAATCAAGAAGCTACGGGTTTGTACCAAACAGTCTCTTAGCTTACTTCAATCTTTATGCAATCTCAACTGTAATAAAATGAAAGCTAAGTACACGTACATGAGTGCTCAGTAAGTGTTTGTTCTTGAAACTTTTTCAACAAAGATCAACACCTTGGGTGATGCTACTTTCTATTTCTTTGGACAAATTTTGTTTCTATGTTCCTTTTTGTCAATTTGGAACTTTTCTAATATAAGGCTATATCTCTCTTCTTGTGCAATCTCTCATGCGTCTTGCCTCTTACTTTTGTGACATAGGTTGGCTTTTCTCTCAGTTTCTGTCTCAAACAAGCTCTACTTTCTTTCTTTGTGCTTTTTGGCTTGTTTGATTGTGAGACTACCTCACATCCTTTATTAGACAGCGTTTGGGTTTGCTTGCACAAGTTTAGGTTGTTCTTTTGTGAAAAAGTTCCCTTTACAACGCAAGTGAACGCTAGTGAATTGACAAGTATTTCACAAATACAACCGAGAATGTATAAGGTTCAATGGAAGTTTAGAAAGTGTAATGACAACAAGATGATTTATTCGGGTTGGCAATATAATAATGTGGGCTAAAATATAGAAACACTGATTCTAAACGAGAACCTAAGTCCAACATGGTCCTTAATCAATTTAAACCAACACAAAGTAAAGGTAAATATTCAGCCGATGTTTAAGTATGAATTGATATGCTTGTAATCAATCAAGTTGTACTTTTAGGCCACGGTTCAGGTTGTATGGAAGTCCCATTTTGTTTGGCTTTTCAAGTTGTATGCCTAAGATGATGTAATAAGTAAAAATACTGAGGTTACACTAGTTTGACATGAATTTGGTATATGGTTAAGCAACAGTGGTGTTTGAACTAGTTATACCCTACGGCTGAATGCAAACAATTTCTAATATTACCTTTCTTTTTGGTGATTTTTGGTTTTTATCTAATGACAACAACTTGAAACAAATTATACAACTTATAACTATCTAAATACAAGGCATACAACTAATCCTAGACTATTTAGCTACTGAATTCACGTAGAGAAACAGAACCAAACAGAAAACTGAATTATGCCTGTTTGTCTTTTCTAGTTTTAACAACTAACTCAAACTAAACAAACGGCAGCATAATACATTTAAACACTTGAAGTATGCCTAAACAAGGTTATGAGCAGAAAATACATGAAAAACGTTAAGCAACACAAGTTTAAACTAGGACAAGTTATGGCTGAAAACAAGATTACCCGGGTGCCTTTCCCTTGCTTGTTTCTTTCGCCAAACTAGATCCAAACTTCAAAAAAATTCTAACACATCATATTTTAATAAGTTAAAGAAGTTCATGCAAAGTTTGAGTAGAGTGTGATATGAAAAATACAATTAAAACAGGCTGCCAAATCACTCTATGCGGATGAGACACAAACAGGACATACATGCATGTCGCTTGCTTTTTCTTAAACTAAATAGTATCCAATCACCAAACCAACTTTACCATATCATAATCAAATGTCCTCTAGCTGATTGATCAAATTTTATGCTCAGGTTGTTAGGAAATAATCGCAAGAAAACAAGACTCAAACTACTACACAAAAAAAGAATTTCATAATCGAAGCAGTAACTAACATTTTTTGGGATTTATGGCTGTAATGGCTTATCAAACGTCTAAACAAGTGTTACACATCATTACCTAACGTCTTAAACTATGGTTTAGACTAAATTCAAGGACTGGGCTCCTAAGAAAATCGCATGAACACATTACCTAAACAAAAAACATATGGAAACAAAATTTCAGCAACATAAAGAGTCGTGGTGGTAGAACGAGGATGTGCAGCAAAAAATAAGTAATAAGCAAAAGAGTTTTAGAGAGATGTTATGATGAACAGACGAGGAGGAGAAAGAGAGAGTGAAAGAGAACTACAAAATCGCCAGGAAGGAGGCGAAGAAGGCGGAGGCGAAGAATGCAGCCTATAAAATGATGTACAAAAGATTCAAAATGAAAGGTGGAGAGCATGATATGTTAAAGATTGCAAAAGATAGAGATCGAAAGAGGCAAGACCCAGGAGTCGTTAAGTTTATAAAGGGAGAAAATGGACATGTTTTAGTCAAAGGACAAGACATCAAGGGGCAATGTCAAACATACTTTCACAATCTTTTCAACAGCGAAAGGGTCGACCACGAAGAAAGAGAAAGCATCTCTACCCAAAAACAACAACATAACAACTGCGATTCTCATAGCATCACACAAGGAGAGGTGATGAGAGCATTTAAGAAAATTGAAAGAGCTAAGGCAGTTGGCTTGGATAACATACGCATTGAGGCTCGGAATTGTTTGGGAGAGGAGGGGTTTCAATGGCTAACTACTCTTTCAACCTTATTTTCAAAATAGGAAAAATGCCAAATGAATAGAGAAGGAGCGTAGTGGTCCCTCTATATAAGAAAAAAGGAGATGCACAGTATTGTGGGAATTACAGGGGGATTAAATTTCTAAGTCATACTATAAAACTATGGGAGAGAGTAATCGACACTAGAATTAGAGGAGAAACTCAAGTTACGGTAAACCAATTTGGTTTCATGCCAGGACGGTCAACTATGGAGGTAATAAACATTCTAAGGAGATTGATGGACAAATACAAGGAGAAGATGATGCAATCCCATGAGGCATCAAACACATGTCATCATATTTTGTTAGTTCTTTAAGACGTGCAGAACTTGTATTAACGTTTAAGGGTCGTCTGACTATTCATATGTGTAGGTATATGCCTCTTATAACCTAAGACACCTAAGGGCATGTTTTATATAGTGTATGTGTTGTATTTTTGATGTGTTTGAGTTGTTTTTAGTTCAAGGAAGCTTTCTTGAAACCATGACAACATTCAAACAACAAAGCTGAAGTGAAAAGGCAAACAGGCGGGTTGACACCGTCTTAGTATTTCAGGCATACTCACCAACCACAACACCATTTGACTTGATTCCAGTTGGAGGTCAAAGTTAAGAGGATAAGATATAATTTTGAGGTTCAGCACTTTCCAAGGAAAGGCCTGCATCAAGCTATACAATCCTTGCCACAAGCTGGCTGCTTAGTCACCTTCTTCCAAAGATCCACATCCGAAGCAGGTCAACTTCAAATGGACATAACCCACTCAATTCAGCTCCAAATGAAGTCATTCTGGTGTCCAAACACATTTACAAAAATATATGTACAACGTTTATTTTATGTGCAAGAGCTGAATAGGATTGAAAGATAGAGTTGTATTGCAAAAGAATTCAGGGGTCAAATCTGGACAGTTTCAGCTTCTTTGATTATTCAAGTGCCCATTCCAACCAATCAGCTGCAAGGAGCCTATCCAACACTTCAGGGACGTCCTAAATAATATTCCAAATCAAGGACAATCTGGTCCAATCAAAATTAAAAGACAAAATCAACTTGCAAACAAAAGGGAATATTCTGCAGTGAACAACTTGCTGAAGCAATATTGTTTATTCCCACTTGTAACTTGTTTAAACTTTTTTATTTGATCCTATTCGACCACACATATTTTGAATCTTCCCTTAGAAGCCTTTTTTAGCTTATTTAAGGTAGCAAAAAACGTTAACTTCAGATTTTCAATATACAACAAAACAACAACTTTGCACCAAAAACTATTTTCAGTTTTTCCATTTGAATCCTTGATTCCCTTCAAGTTTTTGAATCATAACTTGATTTTATTGCTTCTACAGCTTGGTTTGGATATTGTTTGGAAGGGTTTAGGCTTGTCCAAATAAGTTGAGATCATTTGCTGAAGCTGATTCATCTCCCCGGCTGAATTCTGGACGAATGAGCTGCTTTGTGTCCTTGGAATGTTTTGCATCGTCTTCCATGGTCCCTGATGGGTTTATTGAGTTGAAGAAAGGTCCTAAATAGCTGATTGTTGTGCATCAAGTGGTATCAGAGCCACATGTTCTTCAACTCAAATATCTTGTGTTTCAATTTACTGTTTTTGGTTTTAGTTGTCCGTTTGCAATATGTTTGTGTTGTGTTGTTGCTGCATGTTTACTTTTGAATTCCAGCACCTAAAATTGGTTCAAGCATACCTTTAAGCTGTTAGAAATGTTGTGTTAATGTTAGTTTGAACATTTGTTAATTGGATAAAAATCAGAGAGCAAAAACAGTAGCTAGTTCAAGTGTCATATTTCAGTTTTCAGTTCTGTTTTTTTTATGTTTCATGTTTTTTTGTACTTCCAGCACCTAAATTTCGTCCAAAACAGTAGTTTAAGATGTTAGGTTAAGAAGTGTAACACTGGTTTAGACGTTTGTTAAGCCATTAGACTTAGAAAACACCCAAAAACTGATAGTTGTTCACTCGGTTCTGTTTTTCCAGCTTTTGTGTAATAGTTTGAGTCTTTTTTTCTTGCATTTTTCCATACAACCTAGGCATAAAACTTGATCAATCACCTACTGGACATTTGAATATGATGTGGCATAAAGCAAGAAATATGCACGTGTGTCCTGTTTGGTGTATCAGCCGTATAGTTTGAGTTTGCAGCCTGTTTTCATTGTGTTTTTCATATCAAACTCTGCTCACACTTTGCATAAACATCCTTCATATATTAAAATATGATGTGTTAGAGTTTGTTTGAAGTTTGGTTGTAGTTTGGCATAAGAAACAAGCAAAAGAAAGGCACCTAGGTAAAACTTTGTTTTAGCCATGTGCTCTTCAAAACTTGTCCTAGTTTATTTGTGTTTAGCTTGAATCTTTCTTTCTTTTCTTAACATAGCTAGGTTCCAACGCCCCTTAGGTATACGAGTATATCATATTGATGTTTGTTTAGCATATGATTTCCTGTTTAAAAATCAGAAAATAGAAAACAGCCCGTTGAATGTTTAACCTAGATCAAATTAATGTCAAACTAGTGTAACCTCTGTAGTTTAACTTGTTTACATCATCTTAGGCATATAAACAAAAAATCAAACAAAAATAAAAGGAACCTGCATGCAAACCGTGGCTTAGGAGTACACATCGAGTGATTACAAGCATATTAGTTCATACATAGACGTTAGCTGAATATTCACCTTTACTTTGTGTTGGTGTAAATTGATTAAAGACTTTGATGGACTTAGGTTCTCATTTAAAATCAGTTTTTCCGTATTTTAGCCCATATTGTTATATTGCCAACCCAAACAAATCATCTTGTTGTCATTACACTTTCTGAACTTGCATTGAACTTTATACATTCTTGGTTATATTTGTGAAATACTTGCCACTTCAATAGTGTTCACTCGTGTTGTAAATGAAATGTTTTCACAAGAGAACAACCTAAACTTGTTCAAGCAACCCCAAAGCCGTGAGCAATGTCTCATAAAGGCTATGAGCAGTAGTCTCACCGAACAAGCCAAAAAGCACAAAGAAAGAAAATAGAGCTTTTCTGAGAAAGAAACTGAGAGAAAAACCAACCTACGTCACAAAAGTAAGAGGCAAGACGCATGAGAGATTGCACAAGAGGAGAGGTATAGCTTTGTTTTAGAAAAGTTCCAAATTCACAAAAGGAACATAGAAACAAATTTTGTGCAAGAAACGGAAAGTACCATCACCCAAGTTGTTGATCTTTGTTGAAAAAGTTTCAAAAATAAACCTAGGGAGAAGCTGGTTCAATCAAAATTCAATGACAAAATCAACTTGCAAACAAAAGGGAAAGTTTTGCCGTGAACAACTTGCTGAAGCAATATTGTTTATTCCCACTTGTAACTTGTTTAAACTTTTTTATTTGATTCTATTCGACCACACATATTTTGTGTCTTCCCTTAGAAGCCTTTTTTAGCTTATTTAAGGTAGCTAAAAACGTTAACTTCAGATTTTCAATATACAACAAAATAGCAACTTTTCACCAAAAACTGTTTTCAGTTTTTCCATTTGAATCCTTGATTCCCTTCAAGTTTTTTAATCATAACTTGATTTTATTGCTTCTATAGCTTGGGTTGGATATTGTTTGGAAGGGTTTAGGCTTGTCCAAATACGTTGAGATCATTTGCTGAAGCTGATTCATCTCCTCGGCTGAATTCTGGACGAATGAGTTGCTTGGTATCCTTGGAATGTTTTGCATCGTCTTTAATGGTTCCAGATGGGTTTACTGAGTTGAAGAAAGGTCCTAAATCGCTGATTGTTTGTGCATCAAGTGGTATCAGAGCCATAAGGTGTTCTTCAAATCAAATATCTTGTGTTTCAATTTACTGTTTTCGGTTTTAGTTGTCCGTCTGCAATCTGTTTGTGTTGTGTTTTTGCTGCACTTTTATATTTGTATTCCAGCACCTAAACTTGGTTTCAAACATACCTTTAAGCTGTTAGAAATGTTGTGTTAATGTTAGTTTGAACATTTGTTAATTCGATAAAAATCAGAGACAAAAAACAGTAGCTAGTTCAAGTGTCATATTTCAGTTTTCAGTTCTGTTTTGTTTTTGTATGTTTCACGTTTTTTTGTATGTCCAGCACCTAAATTTCGTCCAAAACAGTAGTTTAAGATGTTAGGTTAAGATGTGTAACACTTGTTTGAGTCTTTTTTTCTTGCATTTTTCCATACAACCTGAGCATAAAACTTGATCAATCACCTACTGGACATTTAAATATGATGTGGTAAAGTTGGTGTGGTGATTTGATATTTTTTGGTTTAAGAAAAAGCAATAAATATGCACGTGTGTCCTGTTTGGTGTATCAGCCGTATAGCTTGAGTTTGCAGCCTGTTTTCATTGTGTTTTTCATATCAAACTCTGCTCAAACTTTGCATAAACATCCTTCATATATTAAAATATGATGTGTTAGAGTTTGTTTGAAGTTTGGTTGTAGTTTGGCATAAGAAACAAGCAAAAGAAAGGCACCTAGGTAAAACTTTGTTTTAGCCATGTGTTCTTCAAAACTTGTCCTAGTTTATTTGTGTTTAGCTTGAATCTTTCTTTGTTTTCTTAACATAGCTAGGTTCCAGCGCCCCTTAGGTATATGAATATATCATATTGATGTTTGTTTAGCATATGATTTCCCGTTTAAAAATCAAAAAATACAAAACAGCCCGTTGAATGTTTAACCTGGACCAAATTCATGTCAAACTAGTGTAACCTCTATAGTTTAACTTGTTTACATCATCTTAGGCATATAAACCAAAAATCAAACAAAAATAAAAGGAACCTGCATGCAAACCGTGGCATAGGAGTACACATCGAGTGATTACAAGCATATTAGTTCATACATAGACGTTAGCTGAATATTCACCTTTACTTTGTGTTGGTGTAAATTGATTAAAGACTTTGATGGACTTAGGTTCTCATTTAAAATTAGTTTTTCCGTATTTTAGCCCATATTGTTATATTGCCAACCCAAACAAATCACCTTGTTGTCATTACACTTTCTGAACTTGCATTGAACTTTATACATTCTTGGTTGTTATATTTGTGAAATGTTTGCCACTTCACTAGTGTTCAGTCGTGTTGTAAATGAAACGTTTTCACAAGAGAACAACCAAAACTTGTGCAAGAAAACCCAAAGTCGTGAGCAATGTCTCATAAAGGCTATGAGCAATAGTCTCACCGAACAAGCCAAAAAGCACAAAGAAAGAAAATACAGCTTTTTTGAGAAAGAAACTGAGAGAGAAACCAACCTACGTCACAAAAGTAAGAGGCAAGACGCATGAGAGATTGCACAAGAGGAGAGGTATAGCTTTGTTTTAGAAAAGTTCCAAATTCACAAAAGGAACATAGAAACAAATTTTGTGCAAGAAACAGAAAGTACCATCACCCAAGGTGTTGATCTTTGTTTAAAATTTTTCAAACACAAACCCTTACTGAGCACTTGTGTATGTGTACTTAGCTTTCACTTTATTACAATTGAGATTGCATAAAGATTGAAGTAAGTTAAGGGGCTGTTTTGTACAAACCCTTAGCTTCTTGATTTAGCCTAAACATCACTTGACTTCTATGCTTTTTTGATTCTTAGATAGTCCAAGATTGTTGTTTGATCAATTGTCAACTTCAATTAAAAGTAAATATCTTGTTAACTTTCTGGTTGGAATTCTTTACTTGTCAACTATCATGAGTAGTTATGAGACCATTGGAACACTATGGGGTGTTCTTTGCCATAAAAAAGATATGACAGAACTCAGTTCATGAATGACACACTTTGGTAAGCTAAATGGTCTACGGATAAACCATTGGCATAGTAGAGCACCAAGGTGTCACACTCATTCCTAAGAGGACATGAGTGTAACTCGGTACTATGAAGAAATGTTTGGGAATGAGTGTAACACAGTACTATGAAGAAATAATTGATGAATTAGAAAGAATGAATGTCTGCCGTTTTGAAAATGAGGAAACCTTAATGTTAAGGTTCTTTGCCGGCCTAAATGAGAATGTCACAAATCACATGGTAAAAGAACAATTTGCATCACTTAGGCTATGTTTGAGAAAGCTGTATGTATAGAAACTGATTTGCATCGGTACGATGATAAGCTAAGAGATGTGCAAAAACGATGTAATGAATTTCAGAAAACCATGAAAGAATGTAAATCTGTTCTCCTTGCATTACGAGCTCAAGAATCTAAGGTTTTGTATGAATCAAATGTTGAATTACATGATAAAACCATTGATAAGGATGAAGAACGTGAGCTTGATTTACAAACGGAAATTGAGCAAGATATACATGTTTTAAGCATTGATCCTAATGTCCATGATTTACCTAGAGTAAATAAACATGAAACACTTAATGTATATGATTAAATGCATACTTATTCTTTCTGTCAGACAACATACACTTGTGAAGAGTTACATGTAGATGTTGTTGATTGTCTGAAGAACTTGCTGTAGTTCTTGAAATACAAGTTGTACAAACTTGTGAGGATTTGTGTCAACGCATTGAGGATATTGCCTTTGAGCTTAACTTTTCTGATGTTGTGTTAAATTTTAATGACAATATGGAAGCTTTACACGATGATTTACAAGAGGTAGAAAGTGAATCTTTTCCTTGGCTTACATTGATGTGTGACACTTATTACTTCCATAAAACATTTGTATACAATCACAAAATTTTCATCTGAAAAACAGTCTAAGGGAGTCATTAAATACATGTGTAATGAACAAACAAATGATGAAAATGTTGTCACACCATACCATGTCGTTTTTCAAATCTTATTGGCTTGTGATAATGTTGAGCATCTGATTTCCTTGATATCTACCTTACATTGGATCACATATATGTATGACCCTGGTGGTTACATGTTTGTATTCAAGTGTTTAAGATCTGAAAGTTGTATGGATGATAAGTTAGACATATTATGCCTGAACTATGAAATTGATCTAATCTTGTGCATTGAGGATGTCTATCTTACTTTGGATTTAAAGATGTTGAATGGTCTAACTTCACGTGTTATTGGGTGCTACTGTAGTAACCATGTTTTATTCAGATTAATGATGCATCCAAAAAAACATTTTACATCATCATCTTTACCATACTACTTTGTTATGCACAATGCTTTTCATTGCATATCATCTTCAAAGTATTGCTTTGTTGTCTTAGTCTTTGATCTAGGTGGAGGTCGTCAATTATGTATATCCCTGTATTCTAACCCTTATGCATGTTTAAGATTCAAAGACGAATCCTTTTGAAGGGGGAGGGAATGATGCACTCCCATGAGGTATCAAACACATGTCACCAAGTTTTGTTAGTTCTTTAAGATATGCAAAACTTGTATGAACGTTTAAGAGTCGTCTAACTATTCATATGTGCAGGTATATGCCTCTTATAACCTAACACACCTTAGGACATGTTTTATATAGTGTATGTGTTGTTTTTGGATGTGTTTGAGTTGTGTTTTAGGTCAAGGAAGCTTGCTTGAAACCATTCCAACGTTCAACCAACAAAGCTGAAGTGAAAAGGCAAACAGGCAGGTTGACACACTCTAAGTATTTCAGCCATATCTTACCCACCACAACTCCATTGGACCTGATTCAAGTTGAAAGTGAAAGCTAAGAGGATAAGCTACAATATTTATGTTCAGGACTTTCCCATAAAAGGACTGTATCAAGCTACACAATCCTTGCCACAAGCTGGCTGCTTAGTCACCTGCTTCCAAAGGTCCACATCCGAAGCAGGTCAACTTCAAACGGACATAACTCACTAATTTCAGCTCCCAACGACGTCCTTCTGGTGTCCAAACACATCTACAGAAACCAATCAAGAACTTTTATGTGCAAGATCTGAATCGGATTTGAAGATAGAGTTGTATTGCAAAACAATTCAGGGGTCAAATATGGACAGTTTCAGCTTCATTGATTATTCAAGTGCCCATTCCAACCCATAACCTACAAGGAGCCTATCCAAAACTGCAGGGATGTCCTAAATAATATTCCAAAGCAAGGAGAAGCTCGTCTAATCAAAAGTCAAAGACAAAATCAACTTGCAAACAAAAGGGAATGTTCTGCAGGGAAAAATTTACTGAAGCAATTTTGTTTATTCCCACTTGTAACTTGTTTAAACTTTTTTATTTGCTCCTATTGGACCACATATATTTTTTGTCTTCCCTTAGAAGCCTTATTTAGCTTATTTAAGGTAACTAAAAACTTTTGTAACTTCAGATTTTCAATATACAACAAAACAGCAACTTTGCACCAAATACTGCTTTTAGTTTTTCCATTTGAATCCTTTGATTCCCTTCAAGTTTTTGAATCATAACTTGATCGTATTGATTCTATAGCTTGGGATGGATATTTTTTGGAAGGGTTTAGACTTGTCCAAATAAGTTGAGATCATTTGGTGAAGCTGATTTATCTCCTCGGCTGAATTCTAGACGAATGAATTGCTTGGTGTTCTTGGAATGTTTTGCATCTTCTTCTATGGTTCCAGAAGGGTTTATTGAGTTAAAGAAAGGTCCTAAATAGCTGAGTGTTTGTGAATCATAAGAAACGCGATCTACGTAGGGTTTTCATCGATCTTGAAAAAGCGTATGATAGTGTGCCAAGTAGACTGATATGGGATAGTCAGGATGCAAGATGGGTTCCTATGAAGTATATAGACATAATTAGAGATATGTATGCTTGGACGAAAACAACCATTATACGCCTATAGGGAATACAGATTTCTTTCCGGTGGTGGTAGGCCTCAACCAAGGGTCCACTTTGAGCCTATTTTTTTGCAGTTGTCCTCGATGAGTTGTCAAGGACAATCCAAGAGACAGTCCCATGGTGTATGCTTTTTGCTAACGATATTGTATTAGTCGCCGAAAGTAGACATAATATGAGTATAAGACTAGAGGAGTAGCGAGGTGCTTTAGAGAAAAAAGGCCTAAGGATTAGTCGTTCTAAGACTAAATATCTGCACTGCGACTTCAGTGGCATAGCCGAAAATGAGAATAGCCAACTCACCATCGAGGGTCAAGTGGTTCCAAAGGTAAGTATCTTCAAGTACCTAAGATCATGTTTACAGAAAGATGGGCACATAGAGAGTGATGTAGCACACCGAGTTCTGTCAGGTTAGTGTAAGTGGAGGGTGGCCTTAGAGGTGTTGTGTGACAAGAATTTTCCAACTAAATTAAAGAGATGAGGATGCTGAGGTAGATGTGTGGGCATACAAGGCTAGACAGGATAAGAAATAAGGTATACAGAGAAAGGTTTGGGTGGCTAGTGTAGTAGATAAGATAAGGGAGGGAAGACTGAGATGGCTTCGGTATGTCAAGTGGAGACAAACAACTACGTCTGTCAGAGCAATTGGAAGCCTCAGTGTAGAAGGGAAAAGGAGTAAAGGCAGGCCCAAATTGACGTGGGAGAAGTAGATTAGGCATGACTTAAAAGAGTTGCACCTCTCTAAGGACATGGTCCATGATAGGAGTTTATGGAGGCAGAAGATTAAGCTTAAGGAGGGGTAGACAGGGTATAGGGGCGCCTTAGAGCATATTTAGAGGATTAGGTAGTATTTACACTGTAGGTTGACTTTGGACTTTTTTGTTTTGGTATTTGTCTTTCAACTATTTGTGCATATCCACTGTTATGACTATTTTTTTGTTTAATTTTAATAAAATCATTTCACTAGTATATATTCCTATTATTATGCTATCTATACATGTACATATAGAGCCGAGGGTCTCACTGGAAGCAACTCTCTATCCCTTGGGATGCAGGTATTGTTTGCCTGCCTATCACCCTCCCGAGACCCTAGCGATAGCTTTATCTGTCATTGGGATATACTAGGTATGATTGTTATTGTTGTAAACAAAGATAATTGAGACAAAGAATACCTTATACATCTGATACAACTTGATGCACAACCACTCTGATGCATGCATGACGTGGGCTCCAACAATTTCACCCTCCAAACGTCCTTCACTATGGGTTAGACACAAAGAAGAATACTTCCCCTTGCTTCCATAGTGAAACAAACTATTGGTTCAATGAGCAAGAACCAATACTTCAAGATGGTCGTTGATCAGGCAAACCACAATGGCCCTCTTGGACGGTACCTGTAAACAATGACAACACCTTCAAAATGCTCAACGTTGAAGGATACTCACCTAGGTTTTTATTGCAAAACTAAGAAAACAAAGTCTCACAAGAAGTGAAGAAAAATATCAAGATTTTATTTCATCCAAAGTTCTTCTCCCAGGCGCCCCAAGGGCTCTATTTATAGGCTGAAAATCTCGTTCCTATCAGCCTTACAATGAGTAGAAATTATTTCAAACAAGAAAGCTAGCAAGTGTTTCAAAATTGAAAATTTTTGAATTCAAAACTAAAAAAAATTCTAGCAAAAATTTGAGATGCTTGTAGATTGCCATATTCTATCATCCAGCCGTTTATAATGAGTAAATGGAGATGTTTGAGACCTGTTTTGATGATGATAATGTGGTTGGAGTTGAATTCAAAGGTTGGTTGAAGTTTGAATCCAAATTGATTTTGAATTTGAATTGGTATGTTGGTCATCTTCCTCACTCCTTCCAGCCGTGTATAATGAGTCAATGGACGCGTTTGAGACT